>NW_012195007.1:252157-270449 GCF_000504015.1 Erythranthe guttata | reverse complement strand
ATCATGAAAACACAAACTACAATCCTAGGACATTAATACAAATCCACAAACATGCACAAACACGCTCCCTCAAATGGACATGCACAAAAACGTACATGAAAAAAAACATGCGCAAAAGTGCATCGGCAACGACGTTCTTAAAAACACGAACTACAATACTATGACTTTAATACGCATCAACAGACAACAGCAAAAACACTAGATAAAAAAGATACAATGGAGTGTAGCAATAATACTCGACATTTACGTTTACGTGGATTTTTGTTTGGATTAATTTATATTTTGGTTTTTATTGGTGGATTTGGAATATTTTAGGTACAAATCGAGAATTAGGTGTCCAGGAAGCAAAAATGACCAAAGGGTAAGAAAAGAGTTGCAATTAAGAAAAAAAAATCAAATTAGAAGAGGGAATCCCTCAACATCTTTGGTAGTGTCCACGAAGTCGAGCATAACTCTCTCATCGGAACTCCTAATCGACTAGTTCCGGTGGCATTCGAAAGCTATTTCAGTGGGCTACAATTCCCGTCTAACGTGAAAATTTCAAATTCGGACTCGATCATGATCAAAATTGGATAACAAAAGCGATCATGAAAATACGTACTACAATTCAAGCACGTGAATGCGCATCAAGAAACGTGCACAAAAACACTCACCAGAAAAGATACGCACATGAGTAAAAGTTCAAAAGCATGCAAAAAAGTACTCACGCCAAAGTGCATTCGCAAAAAGGATCAGGAAAACACAAACTACAATCCTAGGACATTAATACAAATCAACAAACATGCACAAACACGCTCCCTCAAATGGACATGCACAAAAACGTACATGTAAAAAAACATGCGCAAAAGTGCATCCGCAACGACGTTCTTAAAAACACGAACTACAATACTATGACTTTAATACGCATCAACAGACAACAGCAAAAACACTAGATAAAGAAGATACAATGGAGTGTAGCAATAATACTCGACATTTACGTTTACGTGGATTTTTGTTTGGATTAATTTATATTTTGGTTTTTATTGGTGGATTTGGAATATTTTAGGTACAAATCGAGAATTAGGTGTCCAGAAAGCAAAAATGACCAAAGGGTAAGAAAAGAGTTGCAATTAAGAAAATAAAATCAAATTAGAAGAAAGAATCCCTCAACATCTTTGGTAGTGTCCACGAAGTCGAGCATAACTCTCTCATCCGGACTCCTAATCGACCGGTTCCGGTGGCATTCAAAAGCTATTTCAGTGGGCTACAATTCCCGTCTAACGTGAAAATTCCAAATTCGGACTCGAACATGGTCAAAATTGGATAACAAAAGCAATCATGAAAATACGTACTACAATTCAAGGACGTGAATGCGCATCAAGAAACGTGCACAAAAACACTCACTAGAAAAGATACGCACATGAGTAAAAGTTGAAAAGCATGCATAAAAGTACTCACGCAAAAGTGCATTCGCAAAAAAAATCATGAAAACACAAACTACAATCCTAGGACATTAATACAAATCAACAAACATGCACAAACACGCTCCCTCAAATGGACATGCACAAAAACGTACATGAAAAAAAACATGCGCAAAATTGCATCCGCAACGACGTTCTTAAAAACACGACCTACAATACTATGACTTTAATACGCATCAACAGACAACAGCAAAAACACTAGATAAAAAAGATACAATGGAGTTTAGCAATAATACTCGACATTTACGTTTACGTGGATTTTTGTTTGGATTAATTTATATTTTTTTTTAATTGGTGGATTTGGTATATTTTAGGTACTAATCTAGAATTAGGTGTCCAGGAAGCAAAAATGAACAAAGGGTAAGAAAAGAGTTGCAATTAAGAAAATAAAATCCAATTAGAAGAGAGAATCCCTCAACATCTTGGGTAGTGTCCACGAAGTCGAGCATAACTCTCTCATCCGAACTCCTAATCGACTGGTTCCGGTGGCATTCAAAAGCTATTTCAGTGGGCTACAATTCCCGTGTAACGTGAAAATTCCAAATTCGGACTCGAACATGGTCAAAATTGGATAACAAAAGCAATCATGAAAATACGTACTACAATTCAAGGACGTGAATGCGCATCAAGAAACATGCACAAAAACACTCACTAGAAAAGATACGCACATGAGTAAAAGTTGAAAATCATGCATAAAAGTACTCACGCAAAAGTGCATTCGCAAAAAAAATCATGAAAACACAAACTACAATCCTTGGACATTAATACAAATCAACAAACATGCACAAACACGCTCCTTCAAATGGACATGCACAAAAACGTACATGTAAAAAAACATGCGCAAAAGTGCATCCGCAACGACGTTCTTAAAAAAACGAACTACAATACTATGACTTTAACACGCATCAACAGACAACAGCAAAAACACTAGATAAAAAAGATACAATGGAGTGTAGCAATAATAATCGACATTTACGTTTACGTGGATTTTTGTTTGGATTAATTTATATTTTTTTTTATTGGTGGATTTGGTATATTTTAGGTACAAATCGAGAATTAGGTGTCCAGGAAGCAAAAATGACCAAAGGAACAGAAAAGAGTTGCAATTAAGAAAATAAAATCAAATTAGAAGAGAGAATCCCTCAACATCTTTGGTAGTGTCCACGAAGTCGAGCATAACCCTCTCAACCGAACTCCTAATCGACTGGTTCCGGTGGCATCCAAAAGCTATTTCAGTGGGCTACAATTCCCGTCTAACGTTAAAATTCCAAATTCGGACTCGAACATGGTCAAAATTGGATAACAAAAGCAATCATGAAAATACGTACTACTATTCAAGAACGTGAATGCTCATCAAGAAACTTGCACAAAAACACTCAATAGAAAAGATACGCACATGAGTAAAAGTTCAAAAGCATGCACAAAAGTACTCACGCAAAAGTGTATTCGCAAAAAGGATCATGAAAACACAAACTACAATCCTAGGACATTAATACAAATCAACAAACATGCACAAACACGCTCCCTCAAATGGACATGCACAAAAACGTACATGTAAAAAAACATGCCCAAAAGTGCATCCGCAGCGACGTTCTTAAAAACACGAACTACAATACTATGACTTTAATACGCATCAACAGACAACAGCAAAAACACTAGATAAAAAAGATACAATGGAGTGTAGCAATAATACTCGACATTTACGTTTACGTGGATTTTTGTTTGGATTAATTCATATTTTTTTTTATTGGTGGATTTGGTATATTTTATGTACAAATCGAGAATTAGGTGTCCAGGAAGCAAAAATGACCAAAGGGAAAGAAAAGAGTTGCAATTAAGAAAATAAAATCAAATTAGAAGAGAGAATCCATCAACATCTTTGGTAGTGTCTACGAAGTCGAGCATAACTCTCTCATCCGAACTCCTCATCGACTGGTTCCGGTGGCATTCGAAAGCTATTTCAGTGGGCTAGAATTCCCGTCTAACGTGAAAATTCCAAAGTCGGACTCGAACATGGTCAAAATTGGATAACAAAAGCGATCATGAAAATACGTACTACAATTCAAGGACGTGAATGCGCATCAAGAAACGTGCACAAAAACACTCACTAGAAAAGTTACGCACATGAGTAAAAGTTCAAAAGCATGCACAAAAGTACTCACGCAAAAGTGTATTCGCAAAAAGGATCATGAAAACACAAACTACAATCCTAGGACATTAATACAAATCAACAAACATGCACAAACACGCTCCCTCAAATGGACATGCACAAAAACGTACATGTAAAAAAACATGCCCAAAAGTGCATCCGCAGCGACGTTCTTAAAAACACGAACTACAATACTATGACTTTAATACGCATCAACAGACAACAGCAAAAACACTAGATAAAAAAGATACAATGGAGTGTAGCAATAATACTCGACATTTACGTTTACGTGGATTAATTTATATGTTTTTTTTATTGGTGCATTTGGTATATTTTAGGTACTAATCGAGAATTAGGTGTCCATGAAGCAAAAATGAACAAAGGGTAAGAAAAGAGTTGCAATTAAGAAAAAAAATCAAATTAGAAGAGAGAATCCCTCAACATCTTTGGTAGTGTCCACGAAGTCGAGCATAACTCTCTCATCCGAACTCCTAATCGACTGGTTCCGGTGGCATTCAAAAGCTATTTCAGTGGGCTACAATTCCCGTCTAACGTGAAAATTCCAAATTCGGACTCGAACATGGTCAAAATTGGATAACAAAAGCAATCATGAAAATACGTACTACAATTCAAGGATGTGAATGCGCACCAAGAAACGTGCACAAAAACACTCAATAGAAAAGATACGCACATGAGTAAAAGTTCAAAAGCATGCACAAAAGTACTCACGCAAAAGTGCATTCGCAAAAAGGATCATGAAAACACAAACTACAATCCTAGGACATTAATACAAATCAACAAACATGCACAAACACGCTCCCTCAAATGGACATGCACAAAAACGTACATGTAAAAAAACATGCGCAAAAGTGCATCCGCAACGACGTTCTTAAAAACACGAACTACAATACTATGACTTTAATACGCATCAACAGACAACAGCAAAAACACTAGATAAAAAAGATACAATGGAGTGTAGCAATAATACTCGACGTTTACGTTTACGTGGATTTTTGTTTGGATTAATTTATATTTATGTTTTTATTGGTGGATTTGGTATCTTTTAGGTACAAATCGAGAATTAGGTGTCCAGGAAGCAAAAATGACCAAAGGGTAAGAAAAGAGTTGCAATTAAGAAAATAAAATCAAATTAGAAGAGGGAATCCCTCAACATCTTTGGTAGTGTCCACGAAGTCGAGCATAACTCTCTCATCCGAACTCCAAATCGACTGGTTCCGGTGGCATTCGAAACCTATTTCAGTGGGCTACAATTCCCGGCTAACGTGAAAATTTCAAATTCGGACTCGAACATGGTCAAAATTGGATAACAAAAGCGATCATGAAAATACGTACTACAATTCAAGTACGTGAATGCGCATCAAGAAACGTGCACAAAAACACTCAATAGAAAAGATACGCACATGAGTAAAAGTTCAAAAGCATGCACAAAAGTACTCACGCAAAAGTGCATTCGCAAAAAGGATCATGAAAACACAAACTACAATCCTAGGACATTAATACAAATCAACAAACATGCACAAACACGCTCCCTCAAATGGACATGCACAAAAACGTACATGTAAAAAAACATGCCCAAAAGTGCATCCGCAGCGACGTTCTTAAAAACACGAACTACAATACTATGACTTTAATACGCATCAACAGACAACAGCAAAAACACTAGATTAAAAAGATACAATGGAGTGTAGCAATAATACTCGACATTTACGTTTACGTGGATTTTTGTTTGGATTAATTCATATTTTTTTTTATTGGTGGATTTGGTATATTTTAGGTACAAATCGAGAATTAGGTGTCCAGGAAGCAAAAATGACCAATGGGTAAGAAAAGAGTTGCAATTAAGAAAATAAAATCAAATTAGAAGAGAGAATCCCTCAACATCTTTGGTAGTGTCTACGAAGTCGAGCATAACTCTCTCATCCGAACTCCTCATCGACTGGTTCCGGTGGCATTCGAAAGCTATTTCAGTGGGCTACAATTCCCGTCTAACGTGAAAATTCCAAAGTCGGACTCGAACATGGTCAAAATTGGATAACAAAAGCGATCATGAAAATACTGTTGGAGTAGGTGACCAACAAGCCAACTTGTGGCTGTGGTCTTTCCTTTTATCTTGTAATAAAACAATCGTTTTTCGTTCGTAATAATAAAATATCTTATTTGGCATTCTATATCTGTTATCCCATGCAAGTAGCATAGATATAGTCCTAACGAGTTACTCTATTACTGTGAGTTGATCTAGGAGAATCGTGAGATAACTCAGCAATGTAATGTAACTGTTAAACCTTGTTCCTAGTCGATGGGTTACGCCAATAATGAGGATACCGGCCTTTCCCTTTTGAGACTAGCACTTAGTGTATGTGTACTGCGTCTCATCAGTCCTCGGTGTTGTGACATCGGCATACTTGCTCATATTAGATGAGTTCACTGAACTCCCTCGCCCTAGAAATCTATAAGTGGTTCTCATTCATCGAGTAATAGGTTTCTAAGATATAGTTGTACACCATTAGTCCTTAAGACCGAGACATCACCGTGACTCCACTAGAGGACCGATTGTATCGTGACCTGTCCCTGAGTCCCACCGCGGACCACACCAAGGGCCAACGTTCGTGCAATCTGAAATCTAGTGTGAAGTCTGTGTATTTTAGTAGGGGATTCGAGCGCTTGAGTAGTCATGGATGTCCTGTGTGTTCTGACGGTTTATAATCCATGGAATCTCTGGCCAGAGTTGATAGTGGGGTGATTAGGGAAATGTGTTTCCCTAAGTCGCACACGAACGGATTTATAATACCTTGAACGTTCGCACGGTTATTGAACTTTATAAGAGGTCTCGGTGAACCAATGCCTCTAGTTCAATCGGGACATGTGCTACGAAAGGATCGTACTGTACGCTAACTATATCATAAGGTTCTTGCAGGCACTTCATTTGTATCTAGGGAATCATGATGCGTAGTTGCTAGACGCCAATCTTGATTCGTTGGGCACCGATTTGATCGGGGATTAGGTAAAATGAGTTTTACTCTAATCGGGACTCTTGGGAGGAGTTCGTATAAGAACAATGTGTTGTTCGAATCACAAAGAGTTGTGAGCCCACGGCTAGCATACACCTGAACCATTGAGGGTCAAACTTCTCGTGTAATATAGATCCTTGATAACAACAAGCATAGATTAATGTGTTAATCTTTGAACGATTGGATGTCGGTATGATTGAATCCAAGATTCGTAATTGTGAATTGCGAATTGGAATAAACATGGAGAAAGAGAGAAATGCGGAATTTAGTAAACTTTCTAAATTGGGAAGTTTCCCGATTTAGCAAGTCCACTAAAGTAGAAGTTTCCAATTTTGGAAATTGGAAATTTCGAAGAGGCACTCGTATCGACGAGGACTTTGAGCTCGTCAAAAATATAATTTTGTTATAATTTTGTGGACGATCGTTTATTAGAAACGAGCACGACAAGGGAATGGGCTTAATGCATCAGTGGGTCAAGCCCAATGACTTAAGCCCGCTAGGGTTGAAAACCCTAGGTATAAATAGACCTCAAACAAGAGTTTGAGATCAGATTTTCAGCACCAAACCCTAGCCGCTCAAGCCCTAGCCGCTCTCCCCTTCGGCCGTTGCTGCCCCGCCGCGCCACCGCCGACCACCGCCGGAAAACCGCCGGTTTTTCTCCTCTTTTTCCTTCGTTATATTCGTGTTGTTATCTAACTCGTTTACATCTAGTGCTGTAGTTCGAGTGGGTCGAAAATACGAGGTGAAACCTAATTGGAGAGGAGCTGCTGCCCCGACGAATCCACGCACCGCCGCACGCGCCGCACCGCCGCTCACGCGCCGTCGCTGCCGCCGCTCACGCGCCGTCGCTGCCGCTGCCACGCGCCGCCGCTGCTGCTGCCATTCATCGCCGTTCGTTGCTTGCTGGATCAGCTTGTTCCAGCCGTGAATTGCAGCCCCGAGGATTGGTAATTTGCAGCTTGTACGTGACTCGTTCTAGGATTTCGATTCGTCGAAATCTCACGCTACAAGAGGTAATTAAATCGGAACTTTCGTAATTCGATTCGAACATGTTTGTATGATTTTTAATTTACGAGCATGAGTAATATGTGATTACGTGTTTCGATTTTATTGAATGATGAATAAGCATGTTTCGTGATTTTCGGTTTTATGTATTTTTCAATTAAATCGATAATTACCATATGTATGGCGGAAGCGTTAAGGTACGTTGATTATGTGATTAGTTTATGCATGTAATCGAAATTAGTTCGATCTAAAATTTTAAATTCCGCTGCGTATACATGCACGATCCCCAACAGTGGTATCAAAGCCACGGGTTAATCGCTTATTTGTCAACGTGTTTATCGTTTTCGAAAGCATGCTTCGATTTGTTGAATTGTTGAATTTTTGGTGTTATCAAATTGGGTGGTTTAATATTAATTAAATATTTTGAATATTTCAGAAAATATAAAAAAAAATTTAATTTTGAAAAATTCGATTTTTGCTGCTGTTTTTCAGCTGACCGAACCGGTCGGACCGGTCCATCCGGTCCGGTCAGCACAACAAAAAAAACAAAAAAAAAAAATTATTTGATTTTATGAGATTAATATTAAAATTAATTGATTTTTAGTTTTTGAAATTATTTATCAATTAAACCCAATTAGATAATTGATCCATTAATTTAATTTGAATTCAAAGAATAGTGTTGGATTAATTATTTAATTTAATCGTTAAATTAGTTTAATTAATGGAACACAAATTAGATGGCAAATAATTAATGGACTTCATTCTTATTTGAATGATTTATGAATGAAGGAAGTCCGTTAATTATACTTGCAATTAATCGTATTTATTAATTAATTCATGAGATGAATAATTGTGATTAAGTACGATGATGATCGTATGTCTCTCTTAGGATCCATATGCGTTTCCACATACCTAGAGAACATAGTTGTAGGAATCACAAACGATCATAACCTAAAACTTCCGATGAGCTAATAAGATTTAATAAATAAAATCCCTCATTCTTAATCAAGAATAATTATCAAGCTATAAAGAAAAACCAAATTGTTGAATTTTTCTTTCCTTCTACCAACAATTAAATTATGTGTAGCCTCTCATAATAGTGCAGTAAGCCGTGTTAGCGGGGAGTGCTATTGTGGGATAAGCTGTAATTTAATTGACATTAGATGGAGATACGGTCATAGATAAAATTATGTTGGATTAATGTGGTCGGCTAGATTAACTAGGGATTGCATTAGTTTGATATAGTTGGATCCATGACATCTCATATTGGTAGGCTAGACTTGACACACGAAGATTTTGATATTCGCTAGATTAACTTAGGTCATTATCAAGTGTGAGGTAAATCGATCTTTAGGGTCACATAGTGATGTGATTGATAGTACTCTACCTTTAGGCTTATGTAATCGGGATAGATTAACTACGGGTTACATTAGCGCTATTGGACCTAAAGCCCATTAAAGAAAAATAAGTTTTCTCGATTGTCTGCTAGAGGGTGGTGGAATTCGATAAAATTAGTGGGAGAACAATTAATACATAAAAGTCCAAAATTTTAATTGTAACGATTATTACGAACTAAACTCTAATTATTGTCTTCTTAAAATTTTCTCAGCAACAATGTCCAAACATCCCCTTTCCTCAATCCTCGACCAAAACAAACTCACCGGTCCAAACTATTTGGATTGGCTTCGAAATCTGAAACTTGTGCTCCAAGTTGAGGACCGTCTCTATGTGCTCAATGAACGTCCCCCCGCTGCTCTTCCTGCGACTGCTACTGCTGACGAGACTGCCACTTTCGAGGCATGGAAGAAGGACGACCTCCATGCGAGGTGCTACATGCTAGCATCCATGGTGCCAGAGCTCGCGAGGAAGTATGAGTCTCACGTGCATGCTTATGATATCAAGCACCATCTTGAAAGCATGTACAGTGAGAATACTAGGGCATCGAGGTACTCAGCTACCAAGGAGTTGATCACCATGAGGCTGCGTGAAGGGGCTTCGGTCCACGAGCACGGTCTCAAGATGATCACTCTCCTTGAGAAGCTGGTGAGCCTTGATGTCACCCTCCCGGCCGAGCTCTCGGTGGATTTGATCCTACTGTCCCTTCCTAGTTCTTATGAATCGTTCATAGTGAACTTCAACATGAACAAGCTCGATCCACCATTGGATGAGTTGTTGAACATGTTGGTCAGCTATGAGTCCACGATCAAGAAGGAGAAATCTGTTCTCCTAGTTGCTCCTTCTGCAAAGAAAGGTTCTTTCCAGAAGAAAAGGAAAGAAAGGAGTTTCGGCCCGAGCAAGAAACTTGAGAAGGGCGAGTCGAGCGGAGTGAAGAATGACAAGGTCACCAAGCAAGTTGATGACGCTTGCCATCACTGTGGAAAGAAGGGCCATTGGCGACGCAACTGCAAGGCTTACCTCGATCAGAAACGTTCTGAAAAGGGTACGTATTTGGTTGAAGTTAATTTGTCCGTTAAATCTTCTGCTTGGGTATTGGATACTGGTTGTGGCTCACATCTTTGTAATGATTTGCAGCTCATGACAAGAAGTAGGAGGCTTAATGTGGGTGAGACCTACCTAAGAATGGGCAACGGAGCAAGGGTTGCTGCTGAAGCCATTGGGACGATTTATCTTTCTGTTTTGGATTCTAGTTTTTCCATTGTTTTGAACAATTGTTTATTTGTTCCGTCACTTATTCGAAACCTTATTTCTATTCCTGTTTTGGATAATGAAGGTTTTACTTTTGTTTTTGGAAATTCGATTTGCATTATACAAAAGGAACAAAATATGATTTGTAAGGGACAACTTATAAACAACTTATATGAACTAAATCCAAGTGAGATACCAATTAACGTTATATCAGCAAAACGAAAAGATATAGGTCTTAACCCCGCACAACTTTGGCACGCTCGACTGGGTCATGTTTCCTTAAGAAGGATGAACAAGTTTGTGAGTGAAGGAATGTTCTCCTTGGAGGACGTGAAATCACTTCAAACTTGTGTATCCTACCTTAAAGGAAAAATGACCAAGACTCCCTTCAAAGGGAAGATGGAACGAGCCGAAGGTCTTTTGGATTTGATCCATTCAGACGTGTGTGGTCCACTAAGCGTTAGTGCTAGGGGTGGTTTTAACTACTTCGTTACCTTTACCGATGATTATTCTAGGTATGGTTTCGTATACTTAATGAAGTATAAGTCTGAAACTTTTGAAAAGTTCAAAGATTTTAGACACCAAGTAGAAAACCAACTCGGTAGACGTATTAAGAAACTACGATCCGATCGTGGTGGCGAATACTTAAGTACTGAGTTTATAGACTATCTTAAAGAGAATGGGATTCTGTCTCAATGGACTCCTCCTGGAACTCCTCAACTTAATGGAGTTTCCGAACGTCGGAATCGAACACTGTTAGACATGGTTCGATCTATGATGGGGTTCACCGAGCTACCGGCATACCTATGGGGTCATGCACTCCTAACTGCCGTGTATTTGCTGAATAGGGTTAATACCAAAGCAGTTGACTCCACACCTTATGAACTTTGGCACTCCAAGAAACCCACGTTTAAACATATTAGGATATGGGGTTGTCCCGCTTATGTGAAGCGGCTAGTGGGAGATAAGTTGGATGGAAAATCCGACCTATGCTATTTTGTGGGGTATCCCGAGGATTCCATGGGATACGAATTCTACTATGTTTCCGAGGCAAAGGTGTTCGTCTCGAGAAATGCCGTGTTCCTTGAGAAGGAATTTCTATCGGATAGAAAGGGCAGTGTAGTTGATCTCGAAAAAGTTCGAGAACCACAATCTGAAGTTCAAGCACAACAATCAGATAATGAACCAATTCAACAAACCACTAACATACCTCCTGAACCGTCGCTGCGTAGATCCGAAAGAGTTCGGAGAGCGCCCGACAGGTTATTCCTCGTTGATGAAGTTGACCAAGGATGTGATCCTAGAACTTTCAACGAAGCTGTATCGGATACAGACAAGGGACATTGGCTTAATGCCATGAAATCCGAAATGGACTCTATGTACTCCAACAAGGTATGGACCTTGGTAGATCCACCTGAGGGAATTGTTCCCATAGGCTGCAAGTGGATCTATAAGAAGAAAATTGGAGTAGATGGAAAGGTATCGACCTACAAGGCTAGATTGGTAGCAAATGGTTATACTCAAAAGCAAGGAGTTGACTATGAGGAAACCTTCTCTCCAGTTGCTATGCTTAAGTCCATTAGGATTTTGCTGGCCATCTCTGCGTGGTATGACTACGAGATATGGCAAATGGATGTGAAGATCGCTTTCCTTAATGGGGACATTGAGGAAGAAATTTACATGGCGCAGCCGGAAGGCTTCATATCTTCTGGAGATGAGCAAAAGGTTTGCAAACTCCAGCGATCCATTTATGGATTGAAACAAGCATCCCGTAGTTGGAATAAAAGGTTCGACACAACTATCAAAGAGTTTGAATTTGTGAAAAACCCGGAGGAACCTTGTGTCTACAAGAAGGTTAGTGGGAGTGCAGTGACTTTCCTTGTACTTTATGTTGATGACATACTACTCATTGGGAATGATGTAGGGATGTTGCAGTCGACTAAAGTATGGTTATCCACACGTTTCTCGATGAAGGATTTGGGAGAAGCATCCTACGTATTAGGAATACGGATCTATAGAGATAGATCGAGGAGATTGCTTGGCTTGTCCCAATCCATGTACATAGACACCGTTCTTAAACGGTTTAGCATGGAAGAATCCAATAAGGGATTCTTGCCAATGTCCCATGGGGTTCGTCTCTCGAAATCCATGCGTCCTCAAACGCAAATGGAAATCGAGGAGATGAAAAGGACACCTTATGCATCCCCTATAGGAAGCATAATGTATGGCATGCTGTGTACACGACCTGATATTGCGTATGCTGTGAGCGTCACAAGCAGATATCAGTCCGACCCCGGCCCAGCCCATTGGAAGGCTGTGAAGGACATTCTCAAGTACTTAAGAAGAACTCGAGATTTGTTTTTGGTCTATGGGGATACCGAGTTGAAATTAGAAGGCTTCACGGATTCTAGTTTTCAATCGGACGTGGATGACTCGAAGTCAAACTCGGGGTATATATTCAAAGTCAACGGGGGTGCCGTGTGTTGGAAGAGTTCAAAACAAGGCACGACGGCTGATTCCACCACCGAGGCTGAATATTGTGCAGCATCAGATGCTTCAAAGGAAGGGTCATGGATTAGGAAATTCATCCAAGAGTTGGGTGTATTTCCGAACGCTAGCGATCCAGTACGGCTGTACTGCGATAACAACGGAGCCGTAGCGCAAGCTAAGGAACCAAGAGCTCATCAGAAGTCGAAGCACGTGTTGAGAAAATACCATGTGATCCGAGAGATCATAGAGAGAGGTGAAGTCAAGCTAGACAGAGTCACCTCGGAGGACAATATTGCAGATCCCTTCACCAAGCCATTGTCAGGATCAGTCCACGAGAAACATCGAGAGTCGATGGGACTTAGATTTATGATTAGTTGGCTTTAGGTCAAGTGGGAGATTGTTGGAGTAGGTGACCAACAAGCCAACTTGTGGCTGTGGTCTTTCCTTTTATCTTGTAATAAAACAATCGTTTTTCGTTCGTAATAATAAAATATCTTATTTGGCATTCTATATCTGTTATCCCATGCAAGTAGCATAGATATAGTCCTAACAAGTTACTCTATTACTGTGAGTTGATCTAGGAGAATCGTGAGATAACTCAGCAATGTAATGTAACTGTTAAACCTTGTTCCTAGTCGATGGGTTACGCCAATAATGAGGATACCGGCCTTTCCCTTTTGAGACTAGCACTTAGTGTATGTGTAATGCGTCTCATCAGTCCTCGGTGTTGTGACATCGGCATACTTGAGTGGGTGCTCATATTAGATGAGTTCACTGAACTCCCTCGCCCTAGAAATCTATAAGTGGTTCTCATTCATTGAGTAATAGGTTTCTAAGATATAGTTGTACACCATTAGTCCTTAAGACCCAGACATCACCGTGACTTCACTAGAGGACCGATTGTATCGTGACCTGTCCCTGAGTCCCACCGCGGACCACACCAAGGGCCAACGTTCGTGCAATCCGAAATCTAGTGTGAAGTCTGTGTATTGTAGTAGGGGATTCGAGCGCTTGAGTAGTCATGGATGTCCTGTGTGTTCTGACGGTTTATAATCCATGGAATCTCTGGCCAGAGTTGATAGTGGGGTGATTAGGGAAATGTGTTTCCCTAAGTCGCACACGAACGGATTTATAATACCTAGAACGTTCGCACGGTTATTGAACTTTATAAGAGGTCTCGGTGAACCAATGCCTCTAGTTCAATCGGGACATGTGCTACGAAAGGATCGTACTGTACGCTAACTATATCATAAGGTTCTTGCAGGCACTTCATTTGTATCTAGGGAATCATGATGCGTAGTTGCTAGACGCCAATCTTGATTCGTTGGTCACCGATTTGATCGGGGATTAGGTAAAATGAGTTTTACTCTAATCGGGACTCTTGGGAGGAGTTCGTATAAGAACAATGTGTTGTTCGAATCACAAAGAGTTGTGAACCCACGGCTAGCATACACCTGAACCATTGAGGGTCACACTTCTCGTGTAATATAGATCCTTGATAACAACAAGCATAGATTAATGTGTTAATCTTTGAACGATTGGATGTCGATATGATTGAATCCAAGATTCGTAATTGTGAATTGCGAATTGGAATAAACATGGAGAAAGAGAGAAATGCGGAATTTAGTAAACTTTCTAAATTGGGAAGTTTCCCGATTTAGCAAGTCCACTAAAGTAGAAGTTTCCAATTTTGGAAATTGGAAATTTCGAAGAGGCACTCGTATCGACGAGGACTTTGAGCTCGTCACAAATATAATTTTGTTATAATTTTGTGGACGATCGTTTATTAGAAACGAGCCCGACGAGGGAATGGGCTTAATGCATCAGTGGGTCAAGCCCAATGACTTAAGCCCGCTAGGGTTGAAAACCCTAGGTATAAATAGACCTCAAACAAGAGTTTGAGATCAGATTTTCAGCACCAAACCCTAGCCGCTCAAGCCCTAGCCGCTCTCCCCTTCGGCCGTTGCTGCCCCGCCGCGCCACCGCCGACCACCGCCGGAAAACCGCCGGTTTTTCTCCTCTTTTTCCTTCGCTATATTCGTGTTGTTATCTAACTCGTTTACATCTAGTGCTGTAGTTCGAGTGGGTCGAAAATACGAGGTGAAACCTAATTGGAGAGGAGCTGCTGCCCCGACGAATCCACGCACCGCCGCACGCGCCGCACCGCCGCTCACGCGCCGTCGCTGCCGCTGCCACGCGCCGCCGCTGCTGCTGCCATTCATCGCCGTTCGTTGCTTGCTGGATCAGCTTGTTCCAGCCGTGAATTGCAGCCCCGAGGATTGGTAATTTGCAGCTTGTACGTGACTCGTTCTAGGATTTCGATTCGTCGAAATCTCACGCTACAAGAGGTAATTAAATCGGAACTTTCCTAATTCGATTCGAACATGTTTGTATGATTTTTAATTTACGAGCATGAGTAATATGTAATTACGTGTTTCGATTTTATTGAATGATGAATAAGCATGTTTCGTGATTTTCGGTTTTATGTATTTTTCAATTAAATCGATAATTACCATATGTATGGCGGAACCGTTAAGGTACGTTGATTATGTGATTAGTTTATGCATGTAATCGAAATTAGTTCGATCTAAAATTTTAAATTCCGCTGCGTATACATGCACGATCCCCAACAAATACGTACTACAATTCAAGGACGTGAATGCGCATCAAGAAACGTGCACAAAAACACTCACTAGAAAAGTTACGCACATGAGTAAAAGTTCAAAAGCATGCACAAAAGTACTCACTCAAAAGTGCATTCGCAAAAAAAATCATGAAAACACAAACTACAATCCTAGGACATTAATACAAATCAACAAATATTCACAAACACGCTCCCTCAAATGGACATGCACAAAAACGTACATGTAAAAAAACATGTGCAAAAGTGCATCTGCAACGACGTTCTTAAAAACACGAACTACAATACTATGACTTTAATACGCATCTACAGACAACAGCCAAAACACTAGATAAAAAAGATACAATGGAGTGTAGCAATAATACTCGACATTTACGTTTACGTGGATTTTTGTTTGGATTAATTCATATTTTTTTTTATTGGTGGATTTGGTATATTTTAGGTACAAATCGAGAATTAGGTTTCCAGGAAGCAAAAATGACCAAAGGGTAAGAAAAGAGTTGCAATTAAGAAAATAAAATCAAATTAGAAGAGGGAATCCCTCAACATCTTTGGTAGTGTCCACGAAGTCGAGCATAACTCTCTCATCCGAACTTCAAATCGACTGGTTCCGGTGGCATTCGAAAGCTATTTCAGTGGGCTACAATTCCCGTCTAACGTGAAAATTTCAAACTCGGACTCGAACATGGTAAAAATTGGATAACAAAAGCGATCATGAAAATACGTACTACAATTCAAGGACGTGAATGCGCATCAAGAAACGTGCACAAAAACACTCACTAGAAAAGATACGCACATGAGTAAAAGTTCAAAAGCATGCACAAAAGTACTCACGCAAAAGTGCATTCGCAAAAAAAATCATGAAAACACAAACTACAATCCTAGGACATTAATACAAATCAACAAACATGCACAAACACGCTCCCTCAAATGGACATGCACAAAAACGTACATGTAAAAAAACATGCGCAAAAGTGCATCCGCAACGACGTTCTTAAAAACACGAACTACAATACTATGACTTTAATACGCATCAGCAGACAACAGCAAAAACACTAGATAAAAAAGATACAATGGAGTGTAGCAATAATACTAGACATTTACGTTTACGTGGATTTTTGTTTGGATTAATTTTTTTTTTTTTATTGGTGGATTTGGTATATTTTAGGTACAAATCGAGAATTAGGTGTCCAGGAAGCAAATATGACCAAAGGGTAATAAAAGAGTTGCAATTAAGAAAATAAAATCAAATTAGAAGAGGGAATCCCTCAACATCTTTGGTAGTGTCCACGAAGTCGAGCATTACTCTCTCATCCGAACTCCAAATCGACTGGTTCCGGTGGCATTCGAAAGCTATTTCAGTGGGCTATAATTCCCGTCTAACGTGTAAATTCCAAATTCGGACTCGAACATGGTCAAAATTGGATAACAGAAGCGATCATGAAAATACGTACTATAATTCAAGGACGTGAATGCGCATCAAGAAACGTGCACAAAAACACTCGCTAGAAAAAATACGCACATGAGTAAAAGTTCAAAAGCATGCACAAAAGTACTCACGCAAAAGTGCATTCGCAAAAAGGATTATGAAAACACAAACTACAATCCTAGGACATTAATATAAATCAATAAATATGCACAAACACGCTCCCTCAAATGGACATGAAAAAAAACGTACATGTAAAAAAACTTGCGCAAAAGTGCATCCGCAACAACGTTCTTAAAAACACGAAGTAGAATACTATGACTTTAATACGCATCAACAGACAACAGCAAAAACACTAGATAAAAAAAAATACAATGGAGTGTAGCAATAATACTCGACGTTTACGTTTACGTGGATTTTTTTTTTGGATTAATTTGTATTTTTGTTTTTATTGGTGGATTTGGTATCTTTTAGGTACAAATCGAGAATTAGGTATCTAGGAAGCAAAAATGACCAAAGGGTAAGAAAAGAGTTGTAGTTAAGAAAATAAAATCAAATTAGAAGAGAGAATCTCTCAACATCTTTGGTAGTGTCCACGAAGTCCAGCATAACTCTCTCATCCGGACTCCAAATCGACTGGTTCTGGTTGCATTAGAAAGCTATTTCAGTGGGCTACAATTCCCATCGAACGTGAAAATTCCAAATTCGGACTCGAACATGGTCCGAATTGGATAACAAAAGCGATCATGAAAATAAATACTACAATTCAAGGACGTGAATGCGCATCAAGAAACGTGCACAAAAACACTCGCTATAAAAAATACGAACATGAGTAAAATTTCAAAAGCCTACACAAAAGTACTCACGCAAAAGTGCATTCGCAAAAAGGATCATGAAAACACAAACTACAATCCTTGGACATTAATACAAATCAACAAACATGCACAAACAGGCTCCCTCAAATGGACATGCACAAAAACGTACATGTACAAAAACATGCGCAAAAGTGCATCCGCAACGACGTTCTTAAAAACCAAACTACAATACTATGACTTTAATACGCATCAACAGACAACAACATAAACACTAGATAAAAAAAATACAATGGAGTGTAGCAATAACACTCGACATTTACATTTACGTGGATTTTTTTTGGATTAATTTATATTTCTGTTTTTATTGGTGGATTTGGTATATTTTAGGTACAAATCGAGAATTAGGTGTCCAGGAAGCAAAAATGACCAAAGGGTAAGAAAAGAGTTGCAATTAAGAAAATAATATCAAATTAGAAGAGAGAATCCCTCAACATCTTTGGTAGTGTCCACGAAGTCGAGCATAACTCTCTCATCCGAACTCTTAATCGACTGGTTCCGGTGGCATTCAAAAGCTATTTCAGTGGGCTACAATTCCCGTCTAAAGTGAATATTCCAAATTCGGACTCGAACA
>NW_012195007.1:235343-249941 GCF_000504015.1 Erythranthe guttata | reverse complement strand
CAATTCCTGTCTAACGTGAAAATTCCAAATTCGGACTCGAACATGGTCAAAATTGGATAACAAAAGCGATCATGAAAATACGTACTACAATTCAAGGACGTGAATGCGCATCAAAAACCTGCACAAAAACACTCACTAGAAAAGATACGCACATGAGTAAAAGTTCAAAAGCATGCACAAAAGTACTCACGCAAAACTGCATTCGCAAAAAAAATCATGAAAACACAAACTACAATACTAGGACATTAATACAAATCAACAAACATGCACAAACACGCTCCCTCAAATGGACATGCACAAAAACGTACATGTAAAAAAACATCCGCAAAAGTGCATCCGCAACGACGTTCTTAAAAACACGAACTACAATACTATGACTTTAATACGCATCAACAGACAACAGCAAAAACACTAGATAAAAAAGATACAATGGAGTGTAGCAATAACACTCGACATTTACGTTTACGTGGATTTTTGTTTGGATTAATTTATATTTTTGTTTTTATTGGTGGATTTGGTATATTTTGGGTACAAATCGAGAATTAGGTGTCCAGGAAGCAAAAATGACCAAAGGGTAAGAAAAGAGTTGCAATTAAGAAAATAAAATCAAATTAGAAGAGGGAATCCCTCAACATCATTGGTAGTGTCCACAATGTCGAGCATAACTCTCTCATCCGAACTCCAAATCGACTGGTTCCGGTGGCATTCGAAAGCTATTTCAGTGGGCTACAATTCCCGGCTAACGTGAAAATTTCAAATTCGGACTCGAACATGGTCAAAATTGGATAACAAAAGCGATCATGAAAATACGTACTACAATTCAAGGACGTGAATGCGCATCAAGAAACGTGCACAAAAACTCTCACTAGAAAAGATACGCACATGAGTAAAAGTTCAAAAGCATGCACAAAAGTACTCACGCAAAAGTGCATTCGCAAAAAGGATCATGAAAACACAAACTACAATCCTAGGACATTAATACAAATCAACAAACATGCACAAACACGCTCCCTCAAATGGACATGCACAAAAACGTACATGTAAAAAAACATGCCCGAAAGTGCATCCGCAACGACGTTCTTAAAAACACGAACTACAATACTATGACTTTAATACGCATCAACAGACAACAGCAAAAACACTAGATAAAAAAGATACAATGGAGTGTAGCATTAATACTCGACGTTTACGTTTACGTGGATTTTTGTTTGGATTAATTTATATTTCTGTTTTTATTGGTGGATTTGGTATCTTTTAGATACAAATCGAAAATTAGGTGTCCAAGAAGCAAAAATGATCAAAGGGTTAGAAAAGAGTTGCAATTAAGAAAATAAAATCAAATTAGAAGAGAGAATCCCTCAACATCTTTGGTAGTGTCCACGAAGTCGAGCATAACTCTCTCATCCGAAATCCTAATCGACTGGTTCCGGTGGCTTTCGAAAGCTATTTCAGTGGGCTACAATTCCTGTCTAACGTGAAAATTCCAAATTCGGACTCGAACATGGTCAAAATTGGATAACAAAAGCGATCATGAAAATACATACTACAATTCAAGGACGTGAATGCGCATCAAGAAACGTGCACAAAAACACTCACTAGAAAAGATACGCACATGAGTAAAAGTTCAAAAGCATGCACAAAAGTACTCACGCAAAAGTGCATTCGCAAAAAGGATCATGAAAACACAAACTACAATCCTAGGACATTAATACAAATCAACAAACATGCACAAACACGCTCCCTCAAATGGACATGCACAAAAACGTACAGGTAAAAAAACATGCGCAAAAGTGCATCCGCAACGACGTTCTTTAAAACACGAACTACAATACTATGACTTTAATACGCATCAACAGACAACAGCAAAAACATTAGATAAAAAAGATACAATGGAGTGTAGCAATAATACTCGACATTTACGTTTACGTGGATTTTTGTTTGGATTAATTACTATTCTGTTTTTATTGGTGGATTTGGTATATTTTAGGTACAAATCGAGAATTAGGTGTCCAGGAAGCAAAAATGACCAAAGGGTAAGAAAAGAATTGCAATTAAGAAAATATAATCAAATTAGAAGAGAGAATCCCTCAACATCTTTGGTAGTGTCCACGAAGTCGAGCATAACTCTCTCATCCGAACTCCTAATGAACTGGTTCCAGTGGCATTCAAAAGCTATTTCAGTGGGCTACAATTCCCGTCTAACGTGAAAATTCCAAATTCGGACACGAACATGGTCAAAATTGGATAACAAAAGCGATCATGAAAATACGTACTACAATTCAAGGACGTGAATGCGCATCAAGAAACGTGCACAAAAACACTCACTAGAAAAGATACGCACATGAGTAAAAGTTCAAAAGCATGCACAAAAGTACTCACGCAAAAGTGCATTCGCAAAAAGGATCATGAAAACACAAACTACAATCCTAGGACATTAATACAAATCAACAAACATGCACAAACACGCTCCCAAAAATGGACATGCACAAAAACGTACATGTAAAAAAACATGCGCAAAAGTGCATCCGCAACGACGTTCTTAAAAACACGAACTACAATACTATGTCTTTAATACGCTTCAACAGACAACAGCAAAAACACTAGATAAAAAAGATACAATGGAGTGTAGCAATAATACTCGACGTTTACGTTTACGTGGATTTTAGTTTGGATTAATTTATATTTCTGTTTTTATTGGTGGATTTGGTATCTTTTAGGTACAAATCGAGAATTAGGTGTCCAGGAAGCAAAAATGACCAAAGGGTAAGAAAAGAGTTGCAATTAAGAAAATAAAATCAAATTAGAAAAAAGAATCCCTCAACATCTTTGGTAGAGGCCACGAAGTCGAGCATAACTCTCTCATCCGGACTCCAAATCGACTGGTTCTTGTGGGCATTAGAAAGCTATTTCAGTGGGCTACAATTCCCATCGAATGTGAAAATTCCAAATTCGGACTCGAACATGGTCAAAATTGGATAACAAAAGCGATCATGAAAATAAGTACTACAATCCAAGGACGTGAATGCGCATCAAGAAACGTGCACAAAACCATTCGCTAGAAAAAAATACGAACATGAGTAAAAGTTCAAAAGCCTACACAAAAGTACTCACGCAAAAGTGCATTCGCAAAAAGGATCATGAAAACACAAACTACAATCCGTCGACATTAATACAAATCAACAAACATCGTGGACACTAAGAAGATCCCTCAAATGGACATGCACAAAAACGTACATGTAAAAAAACATGCGCAAAAGTGCATCCCCAACAACGTTCTTAAAAACACGAAGTAGAATACTATGACTTTAATACGCATCAACAGACAATAGCAAAAACACTAGATAAAAAAGATACAATGGAGTGTAGCAATAATACTCGACGTTTACGTTTACGTGGATTTTTTATTGGATTAATTTTTTATTTTTTTATTGGTGGATTTGGTAGATTTTAGGTACAAATTGAGAATTAGGTGTCCAGGAAGCAAAAATGACCAAAGGGTAAGAAAAGAGTTGCAATTAAGAAAATAAAATCAAATTAGAAGAGGGAATCCCTTAACATCTTTGGTAGTGTCCACGAAGTCGAGCATAACTCTCTCATCCGAACTCCAAATCGACTGGTTCCGGTGGCATTCGAAAGCTATTTCAGTGGGCTATAATTCCCGTCTAACGTGAAAATTCCAAATTCGGACTCGAACATGGTCAAAATTGGATAACAGAAGCGATCATGAAAATACGTACTATAATTCAAGGACGTGAATGCGCATCAAGAAACGTGCACAAAAACACTCCCAAGAAAAGATACGCACATGAGTGAAAGTTCAAAAGCATGCACAAAAGTACTCACGCAAAAGTGCATTCGCAAAAAGGATCATGAAAACACAAACTACAATCCTAGGACATTAATACAAATCAACAACCATGCACAAACACGCTCCCTCAAATGGACATGCACAAAAACGTACATGTAAAAAAACATGCGCAAAAGTGCATCCGCAACGACGTTCTGAAAAACACGAACTACAATACTATGACTTTAATACGCATCAACAGACAACAACATAAACACTAGATAAAAAAGATACAATGGAGTGTTGCAATAATACTCGACGTTTACATTTACGTGGATTTTTATTTGGATTAATTTATATTCTGTTTTTATTGGTGGATTTGGTATCTTTTAGGTACAAATCGAGAATTAGGTGTCCAGGAAGCAAAAATGACCAAAGGGTAAGAAAAGAGTTGCAATTAAGAAAATAATATCAAATTAGAAGAGGGAATCCCTCAACATCTTTGGTAGTGTCCACGAAGTCGAGCATAACTCTCTCATCTGAACTCCTAATCGACTGGTTCCGGTGGCATTCGAAAGCTATTTCAGTGGGCTACAATTCCCGTATAACGTGAAAATTCCGAATTCGGACTCGAACATGGTCAAATTGGATAACAAAAGCGATCATGAAAATACGTACTACAATTCAAGGACGTGAATGCGCATCAAGAAACGTGCACTAAAACACTCACTAGAAAAGATACGCACATGAGTAAAAGTTCAAAAGCATGCACAAAAGTACTCACGCAAAAGTGCATTCGCAAAAAAAATCATGAAAACACAAACTACAATCCTAGGACATTAATACAAATCAACAAACATGCACAAACACGCTCCCTCAAATGGACATGCACAAAAACGTACATGTAAAAAAACATGCGCAAAAGTGCATCCGCAACGACGTTCTTAAAAACACGAACTACAATACTATGACTTTAATACGCATCAACAGACAACAGCAAAAACACTAGATAAAAAAAAATACAATGGAGTGTAGCAATAATACTCAACATTTACGTTTACGTGGATTTTTGTTTGGATTAATTTATATTTTTTTTATTGGTGGATATGGTATATTTTAGGTACAAATCGAGAATTATGTGTCAAGGAAGCAAAAATGACAAAAGGGTAAGAAAAAAGTTGTAGTTAAGAAAATAAAATCAAATTATAAGAGAGAATCCCTCAACATCTTTGGTAGTGTCCACGAAATCGAGCATAACTCTCTCATCTGGACTCCAAATCGACTGGTGCCGGTGGCATTAGAAAGCTATTCCAGTGGGCTACAATTCCCATTGAACGTGAAAATTCCAAATTCGGACTCGAACATGGTCAAAATTGGATAACAAAAGCGATCATGAAAATAAGTACTACAATTCAAGGACGTGAATGCGGATCAAGAAATGTGCACAAAAACACTCACTAGAAAAGATACGCACATGAGTAAAAGTTCAAAAGCATGCCCAAAAGTACTCACGCAAAAGTGCATTCGCAAAAAAAATCATGCAAACACAAACTACAATCCTAGGACATTAATACAAATCAACAAACATGCACAAACACGCTCCCTCAAATGGATATGCACAAAAACGTACATGTAAAAAAACATGCGCGAAAGTGCATCCGCAACGACAACAACAAAAACACTAGATAAAAAAGATACAATAGAGTGTAGCAATAATACTCGACGTTTACGTTTACGTGTATTTTTGTTTGGATTAATTTATATTTCTGTTTTTATTGGTGGATTTGGTATCTTTTAGGTACAAATCGAGAATTAGGTGTCCAGGAATCAAAAATGATCAAAGGGTAAGAAAAGAGTTGCAATTAAGAAAATAAAATCAAATTAGAAGAGAGAATCCCTCAACATCTTTGGTAGTGTCCACGAAGTTGAGCATAACTCTCTCATCCGGTGGCATTAGACAGCTATTTCAGTGGGCTACAATTCCCGTCTAACGTGAAAATTCCAAATTCGGACTCGGACATGGCCAAAATTTGATAACAAAAGCGATCATGAAAATACGTACTACAATTCAAGGACGTGAATGTGCATCAAGAAACGTGCAGAAAAACACTCGCTAGAAAAGATACGCACAAGAGTAAAAGTTCAAAAGCGTGCACAAAAGTACTCACGGAAAAGTGCATTCGGAAAAAGGATCATGAAAACACAAACTGCAATCCTAGGACATTAATACAAATCAACAAACATGCACAAACACGCTCCCTCAAATGGACATGCACAAAAACGTACATGTAAAAAAACATGCGCAAAAATGCATCCGCAACGACGTTCTTAAAAACAAGAACTACAATACTATGACTTTAATACGCATCAACAGACAACAACAAAAACACTAGATAAAAAAGATACAATGGAGTGTAGCAATAATAGTCGACGTTTACGTTTACGTGGATTTTTGTTTGGATTAATTTATATTTCTGTTTGTATTGGTGGATTTGGTATCTTTTAGGTACAAATCGAGATTTAGGTGTCCAGGAAGCAAAAATGATCAAAGGATAAGAAAAGAGTTGCAATTAAGAAAATAAAATCAAATTAGAAGAGAGAATCCCTCAACATCTTTGGTAGTGTCCACGAAGTCGGGTATAACTCTCTCATCCGGACTCCAAATCGACTGGCTTCGGTGGCATTCGAAAGCTATTTCAGTGGGCTACAATTCCCGTCTAACGTGAAAATTCCAAATTCGGACTCGAACATGGTGAAAATTTGATAACAAAAGCGATCATGAAAATACGTACTACAATTCAAGGACGTGAATGCGCATCAAGAAACGTGCACAAAAAACACTCGCTACAAAAGATACGCACATGAGTAAACGTTCAAAAGCATGCACAAAAGTACTCAGGCAAAAGTGCATTCGCAAAAAGGATCATGAAAACACAAACTACAATCCTAGGACATTAATACAAATCAACAAACATGCACAAACACGCTCCCTCAAATGGACATGCACAAAAACGTACATGTAAAAAAACATGCGGAAAAGTGCATCCGCAACGACGTTCTTAAAAACACGAACTACAATACTATGACTTTAATACGCATCAAGTACAGACAACAACAAACACACTAGATATAAATGATACAATGGAGTGTAGCAATAATACTCGACGTTTACGTTTACGTGGATTTTTTTTTGGATTAATTTATATTTCTGTTTTTATTGGTGGATTTGGTATATTTTAGGGACAAATCGAGAATTAGGTGTCCAGGAAGCAAAAATGATCAAAGGGTAAGAAAAGAGTTGCAATTAAGAAAATAAAATCAAATTAGAAGAGAGAATCCCTCAACATCTTTGGTAGTGTCCACGAAGTCGAGCATAACTCTCTCATCCAGACTCCAAATCGACTGGTGTTGGTGGCATTAGACAGCTATTTCAGTGGGCTACAATTCCCGTCTAACGTGAAAATTCCAAATTCGGACTCGGACATGGTTAAAATTTGATAACAAAAGCGATCATGAAAATACGTACTACAATTCAAGGACGTGAATGCGCATCAAGAAACGTGCACAAAAACACTCGCTAGAAAAGATACGCACATGAGTAAAAGTTCAAAAGCGTGCACAAAAGTACTCACGGAAAAGTGCATTCGGAAAAAGGATCATGAAAACACAAACTGCAATCCTAGGACATTAATACAAATCAACAAATATGCACAAACACGCTCCCTCAAATGGACATGCACAAAAACGTACATGTAAAAAAACATGCGCAAAAATGCATCCGCAACGACGTTCTTAAAAACTAGAACTACAATACTATGACTTTAATACGCATCAACAGACAACAACAAAAACACTAGATAAAAAAGGTACAATGGAGTGTAGCAATAATACTCGACGTTTACGTTTACGTGGATTTTTGTTTGGATTAATTTATATTTCTGTTTGTATTGGTGGATTTGGTATCTTTTAGGTACAAATTGAGATTTAGGTGTCCAGGAAGCAAAAATGATCAAAGGATAAGAAAAGAGTTGCAATTAAGAAAATAAAATCAAATTAGAAGAGAGAATCCCTCAACATCTTTGGTAGTGTCCACGAAGTCGGGTATAACTCTCTCATCCGGACTCCAAATCGACTGGCTTCGGTGGCATTCGAAAGCAATTTCAGTGGTCTACAATTCCCGTCTAACGTGAAAATCCAAATTCGGACTCGAACATGGTGAAAATTTGATAACAAAAGCGATCATGAAAATACGTACTACAATTCAAGGACGTGAATGCGCATCAAGAAACGTGCACAAAAAACACTCGCTACAAAAGATACGCACATGAGTAAAAGTTCAAAAGCATGCACAAAAGTACTCACGCAAAAGTGCATTCGCAAAAAGGATCATGAAAACACAATCTATAATCCTAGGACATTAATACAAATCAACAAACATGCACAAACACGCTCCCTTAAATAGACATGCACAAAAACGTACATGTAAAAAAACATGCGGAAAAGTGCATCCGCAACGACGTTCTTAAAAACACGAACTACAATACTATGACTTTAATACGCATCAACAGACAACAACAAACACACTAGATATAAATGATACAACGGAGTGTAGCAATAATACTCGACGTTTATGTTTACGTGGATTTTTGTTTGGATTAATTTATATTTCTGTTGTTATTGGTGGATTTGGTATATTTTAGGGACAAATCGAGAATTAGGTGTCCAGGAAGCAAAAATGATCAAAGGATAAGAAAAGAGTTGCAATTAAGAAAATAAAATCAAATTAGAAGAGAGAATCCCTCAACATCTTTGGTAGTCTCCACGAAGTCGAGCATAACTCTCTCATCCGGACTCCAAATCGACTGGTGTTGGTGGCATTAGACAGCTATTTCAGTGGGCTACAATTCCCGTCTAACGTGAAAATTCCAAATTCGGACTCGGACATGGCCAAAATTTGATAACAAAAGCGATCATGAAAATACGTACTACAATTCAAGGACGTGAATGTGCATCAAGAAACGTGCACAAAAACACTCGCTAGAAAAGATACGCACATGAGTAAAAGTTCAAAAGCGTGCACAAAAGTACTCACGGAAAAGTGCATTCGGAAAAAGGATCATGAAAACACAAACTGCAATCCTAGGACATTAATACAAATCAACAAACATGCACAAACACGCTCCCTCAAATGGACATGCACAAAAACGTACATGTAAAAAATCATGCGCAAAAATGCATCCGCAACGACGTTCTTAAAAACAAGAACTACAATACTATGACTTTAATACGCATCAACAGACAACAACAAAAACACTAGATAAAAAAGATACAATGGAGTGTAGCAATAATAGTCGACGTTTACGTTTACGTGGATTTTTGTTTGGATTAATTTATATTTCTGTTTGTATTGGTGGATTTGGTATCTTTTAGGTACAAATCGAGATTTAGGTGTCCAGGAAGCAAAAATGATCAAAGGATAAGAAAAGAGTTGCAATTAAGAAAATAAAATCAAATTAGAAGAGAGAATCCCTCAACATCTTTGGTAGTGTCCACGAAGTCGGTTATAACTCTCTCATCCGGACTCCAAATCGACTGGCTTCGGTGGCATTCGAAAGCTATTTCAGTGGGCTACAATTCCCGTCTAACGTGAAAATTCCAAATTCGGACTCGAACATGGTGAAAATTTGATAACAAAAGCGATCATGAAAATACGTACTACAATTCAAGGACGTGAATGCGCATCAAGAAACGTGCACAAAAAACACTCGCTACAAAAGATACGCACATGAGTAAAAGTTCAAAAGCATGCACAAAAGTACTCACGCAAAAGTGCATTCGCAAAAAGGATCATGAAAACACAATCTATAATCCTAGGACATTAATACAAATCAACAAACATGCACAAACACGCTCCCTTAAATGGACATGCACAAAAACGTACATGTAAAAAAACATGCGGAGAAGTGCATCCGACAACGACGTTCTTAAAAACACGAACTACAATACTATGACTTTAATACGCATCAACAGACAACAACAAACACACTAGATATAAATGATACAACGGAGTGTAGCAATAATACTCGACGTTTACGTTTACGTGGATTTTTGTTTGGATTAATTTATATTTCTGTTTTTATTGGTGGATTTGGTATATTTTAGGGACAAATCGAGAATTAGGTGTCCAGGAAGCAAAAATGATCAAAGGATAAGAAAAGAGTTGCAATTAAGAAAATAAAATCAAATTAGAAGAGAGAATCCCTCAACATCTTTGGTAGTCTCCACGAAGTCGAGCATAACTCTCTCATCCGGACTCCAAATCGACCGGTGTTGGTGGCATTAGACAGCTATTTCAGTGGGCTACAATTCCCGTCTAACGTAAAAATTCCAAATTCGGACTCGAACATGGTCAAAATTTGATAACAAAAGCGATCATGAAAATACGTACTACAATTCAAGTACGTGAATGCGGATCAAGAAACGTGCACAAAAACACTCGCTAGAAAAGATACGCACATGAGTAAAAGTTCAAAAGCGTGCACAAAAGTACTCACGGAAAAGTGCATTCGGAAAAAGGATCATGAAAACACAAACTGCAATCCTAGGACATTAATACAAATCAACAAACATGCACAAACACGCTCCCTCAAATGGACATGCACAAAAACGTACATGTAAAAAAACATGCGCAAAAATGCATCCGCAACGACGTTCTTAAAAACAAGAACTACAATACTATGACTTTAATACGCATCAACAGACAACAACAAAAACACTAGATAAAAAAGATACAATGGAGTGTAGCAAAAATAGTCGACGTTTACGTTTACGTGGATTTTTGTTTGGATTAATTTATATTTCTGTTTGTATTGGTGGATTTGGTATCTTTTAGGTACAAATCGAGATTTAGGTGTCCAGGAAGCAAAAATGATCAAAGGATAAGAAAAGAGTTGCAAGTAAGAAAATAAAATCAAATTAGAAGAGAGAATCCCTCAACATCTTTGGTAGTGTCCACGAAGTCGGGTATAACTCTCTCATCCGGACTCCAAATCGACTGGCTTCGGTGGCATTCGAAAGCTATTTCAGTGGGCTACAATTCCCGTCTAACGTGAAAATTCCAAATTCGGACTCGAACATGGTGAAAATTTGATAACAAAAGCGATCATGAAAATACGTACTACAATTCAAGGACGTGAATGCGCATCAAGAAACGTGCACAAAAAACACTCGCTACAAAAGATACGCACATGAGTAAAAGTTCAAAAGCATGCACAAAAGTACTCACGCAAAAGTGCATTCGCAAAAAGGATCATGAAAACACAATCTATAATCCTAGGACATTAATACAAATCAACAAACATGCACAAACACGCTCCCTTAAATGGACATGCACAAAAACGTACATGTAAAAAAACATGCGGAAAAGTGCATCCGCAACGACGTTCTTAAAAACACGAACTACAATACTATGACTTTAATACGCATCAACAGACAACAACAAACACACTAGATATAAATGATACAACGGAGTGTAGCAATAATACTCGACGTTTACGTTTACGTGGATTTTTGTTTGGATTAATTTATATTTCTGTTTTTATTGGTGGATTTGGTATATTTTAGGGACAAATCGAGAATTAGGTGTCCAGGAAGCAAAAATGATCAGAGGATACGACACGAGTTGCAATTTAAGAAAATAAATTCAAATTAGAAGAGAGATTCCCTCAACATCTTTGGTAGTCTCCACGAAGTCGAGCATAACTCTCTCATCCGGACTCCAAATCGACCGGTGTTGGTGGCATTAGACAGCTATTTCAGTGGGCTACAATTCCCGTCTAACGTAAAAATTCCAAATTCGGACTCGAACATGGTCAAAATTTGATAACAAAAGCGATCATGAAAATACGTACTACAATTCAAGTACGTGAATGCGGATCAAGAAACGTGCACAAAAACACTCGCTAGAAAAGATACGCACATGAGTAAAAGTTCAAAAGCGTGCACAAAAGTACTCACGGAAAAGTGCATTCGGAAAAAGGATCATGAAAACACAAACTGCAATCCTAGGACATTAATACAAATCAACAAACATGCACAAACACGCTCCCTCAAATGGACATGCACAAAAACGTACATGTAAAAAAACATGCGCAAAAATGCATCCGCAATGGCGTTCGATAAAGACAAGCACGACACGACTATGACTTTAATACGCAACAACAGACATGACCAACAGCCTTAGATAAAAAAGATACAATGGAGTGTAGCAATAATACTCGACGTTTACGTTTACGTTGATTTTTGTTTGGATTAATTTATATTTCTGTTTGTATTGGTGGATTTGGTATCTTTTAGGTACAAATCGAGATTTAGGTGTCCAGGAAGCAAAAATGATCAAAGGATAAGAAAAGAGTTGCAATTAAGAAAATAAAATCAAGTTAGAAGAGAGAATCCCTCAACATCTTTGGTAGTCTCCACGAAGTCGAGCATAACTCTCTCATCCGGACTCCAAATCGACCGGTGTTGGTGGCATTAGACAGCTATTTCAGTGGGCTACAATTCCCGTCTAACGTAAAAATTCCAAATTCGGACTCGAACATGGTCAAAATTTGATAACAAAAGCGATCATGAAAATACGTACTACAATTCAAGTACGTGAATGCGGATCAAGAAACGTGCACAAAAACACTCGCTAGAAAAGATACGCACATGAGTAAAAGTTCAAAAGCGTGCACAAAAGTACTCACGGAAAAGTGCATTCGGAAAAAGGATCATGAAAACACAAACTGCAATCCTAGGACATTAATACAAATCAACAAACATGCACAAACACGCTCCCTCAAATGGACATGCACAAAAACGTACATGTAAAAAAACATGCGCAAAAATGCATCCGCAACGACGTTCTTAAAAACAAGAACTACAATACTATGACTTTAATACGCATCAACAGACAACAACAAAAACACTAGATAAAAAAGATACAATGGAGTGTAGCAATAATACTCGACGTTTACGTTTACGTTGATTTTTGTTTGGATTAATTTATATTTCTGTTTGTATTGGTGGATTTGGTATCTTTTAGGTACAAATCGAGATTTAGGTGTCCAGGAAGCAAAAATGATCAAAGGATAAGAAAAGAGTAGCAATTAAGAAAATAAAATCAAATTAGAAGAGAGAATCCCTCAACATCTTTGGTAGTCTCCACGAAGTCGAGCATAACTCTCTCATCCGGACTCCAAATCGACTGGCTCCGGTGGCATTAGACTGCTATTTCAGTGGGCTACAAGTCCCGTCTAACGTGAAAATTCCAAATTCGGACTCGAACATGGTCGAAATTTGATAACAAAAGCGATCATGAAAATACGTACTACAATTCGAGGACGTGAATGCGCATCAAGAAACGTGCACAAAAACACTCGCTAGAAAAGATACTCACATGAGTAAACGTTCAAAAGCATGCACAAAAGTACTCAGGCAAAAGTGCATTCGCAAAAAGGATCATGAAAACACAAACTACAATCCTAGGACATTAATACAAATCAACAAACATGCACAAACACGCTCCCTCAAATGGACATGCACAAAAACGTACATGTTAAAAAACATGCCCAAAAATGCATCCGCAACGACGTTGTTAAAAACACGAACTACAATACTATGACTTTAATACGCATCAACAGACAACAACAAAAACACTAGATAAAAAAGATACAATGGAGTGTAGCAATAATACTCGACGTTTACGTTTACGTGGATTTTTGTTTGGATTAATTTATATTTCAGTTTTTATTGGTGGATTTGGTATCTTTTAGGTACAAATCGAGAATTAGGTGTCCAGGAATCAAAAATAATCAAAGTGTAAGAAAAGAGTTGCAATTAAGAAAATAAAATCAAATTAGAAGAGAGAATCCCTCAACATCTTTGGTAGTGTCCACGAAGTCGAGCATAACTCTCTCATCCAGACTCCAAATCGACTGGTTCCGGTGGCATTAGACAGCTATTTCAGTGGGCTACAATTCCCGTCTAACGTGAAAATTCCAAATTTGGACTCGAACATGGTCAAAATTTGATAACAAAAGCGATCATGAAAATACGTACTACAATTCAAGGACGTGAATGCGCATCAAGAAACGTGCACAAAAACAATCGCTAGAAAAGATAAACACATGAGTAAACGTTCAAAAGCATGCACAAAAGTACTCACGCAAAACTGCATTCTCAAAAAGGATTATGAAAACACAAACTACAATCCTAGGACATTAATACAAATCAACAAACATGCACAAACATGCTCCCTTAAATGGACATGCACAAAAACGTACATGAAAAAAAACATGCGCAAAAGTGCATCCGCAACGACGTTCTTAAAAATATGAACTACAATACTATGACTTTAATACGCATCAACAGACAACAACAAAAACACTAGATAAAAAAGATACAATGGAGTGTAGCAATAATACTCGACGTTTACGTTTACGTGGATTTTTGTTTGGATTAATTTATATTTCTGTTTTTATTGGTGGATTTGGTATCTTTTAGGTACAAATCGAGATTTAGGTGTCCAGGAAGCAAAAATGATCAAAGGATAAGAAAAGAGTAGCAATTAAGAAAATAAAATCAAATTAGAAGAGAGAATCCTTCAACATCTTTGGTAGTCTCCACGAAGTCGAGCATAACTCTCTCATCCGGACTCCAAATCAATCTGGTTGCGGTGGCATTAGACAGCTATTTCAGTGGGCTACAATTCCCGTCTAACGTGAAAATTCCAAATTCGGACTCGAACATGATCAAAATTGGATAACAAA
>NW_012195007.1:214591-233647 GCF_000504015.1 Erythranthe guttata | reverse complement strand
AAAAAAACGTACATGTACAATAAGGTGCGCAAAAGTGCATCCGCAACGAACGTTCTTAAAAACTAAAGGACAATACTATGACTTTAATACGCATCAACAGACAACAACATAAACACTAGATAAAAAAGATACATTGGAGTGTAGCAATAACACTCGACATTTACATTTACGTGGATTTTTTTTGGATTAATTTATATTTCTGTTTTTATTGGTGGATTTGGTATCTTTATGGTACAAATCGAGAATTAGGTGTCCAGGAAGCAAAAATGACCAAAGGGTAAGAAAAGAGTTGCAATTAAGAAAATAAAATCAAATTAGAAGAGGGAATCCCTCAACATCTTTGGTAGTGTCCACGAAGTCGAGCATAACTCTCTCATCCGAACTCCTAATCGAGGGGGGGCGGTGGCATTCAAAAGCTATTTCAGTAGGCTACAATTCCCGTCTAACGTGAAAATTCGAAATTCGGACTCGAACATGGTCAAAATTTGATAACAAAAGGGATCATGAAAACACGTACTACAATTCAAGGACGTGAATGCGCATCAAGAAACGTGCACAAAAACAATCGCTAGAAAAGATACGCACATGAGTAAAAGTTCAAAAGCATGCACAAAAGTACTCACGCAAAAGTGCATTCGCAATAAAATTCATGAAAACACAAACTACAATCCTAGGACATTAATACAAATCAACAAACATGCACAAACACGCTCCCTCAAATGGACATGTACAAAACCGTACATGTAAAAAAACATGCGCAAAAGTGCATCCGCAACGACGTTCTTAAAAACACGAACTACAATACTATGACTTTAATACGCATCAACAGACAACAACAAAAACACTAGATAAAAAAGATACAATGGAGTGTACCAATAATACTCGACGTTTACGTTTACGTGGATTTTTGTTTGGATTAATTTATATTTCGGTTTGTATTGGTGGATTTGGTATCTTTTAGGTACAAATCGAGATTTAGGTGTCCAGGAAGCAAAAATGATCAAAGGATAAGAAAAGAGTTGCAATTAAGAAAATAAAATCAAATTAGAAGAGAGAATCCCTCAACATCTTTGGTAGTGTCCACGAAGTCGAGCATAACTCTCTCATCCGGACTCCAAATCGACTGGCTCCGGTGGCATTAGACAGCTATTTCAGTGGGCTACAATTCCCGTCTAACGTGAAAATTCCAAATTCGGACTCGAACATGGTCAAAATTTGATAACAAAAGCGATCATGAAAATACGTACTACAATTCAAGGACGTGAATGCGCATCAAGAAACGTGCACAAAAATACTCGCTAGAAAAGATACGCACATGAGTAAATGTTCAAAAGCATGCACAAAAGTACTCAGGAAAAAGTGCATTCGCAAAAAGGATCATGAAAACACAAACTACAATCCTTGGACATTAATACAAATCAACAAACATGCACAAACACGCTCCCTAAAATGGACATGCACAAAAACGTACATGTAAAAAAACATGCGCAAAAGTGCATCCGCAACGACGTTCTTAAAAACACGAACTACAATACTATGACTTTAATACGCATCAACAGACAACAACAAAAACACTAGATAAAAAAGATACAATGGACTGTAGCAATAATACTCGACGTTTACGTTTACGTGAATTTTTGTTTGGATTAATTTATATATCCGTTTTTATTGGTGGATTTGGTATCTTTTAGGTACAAATCGAGAATTAGGTGTCCAGGAATAAAAAATGATCAAAGGGTAAGAAAATAGTTGCAATTAAGAAAACAAAATCAAATTAGAAGAGAGAATCTCTCAACATCTTTGGTAGTGTCCACGAAGTCGAGCATAACTCTTTCATCCGGACTCCAAATTGACTGGTTCCGGTGGCATTAGAAAGCTATTTCAGTGCGCTACATTTCCCGAACAACGTGAAAATTCCAAATTCGGACTCGAACATGGTCAAAATTTGATAACAAAAGCGATCATGAAAATACGTACTACAATTCAAGGACGTGAATGCGCATCAAGAAACGTGCACAAAAACACTCGCCAGAAAAGATACGCATCCACAAAAGTACTCACGCAAAAGTGCATTCGCGAAAAGGATCATGAAAACACAAACTACAATCCTAGGACATTAATACAAATCAACAAACATGCAGAAACACGCTCCCTTAAATGGACATGCACAAAAACGTACATGTAAAAAAACATGCGCAAAAGTGCATCCGCAACGACGTTCTTAAAAACACGAACTACAATTCTATGACTTTAATACGCATCAACATACAACAACAAAAACACTAGATAATAAAGATACAATGGAGTGTAGCAATAATACTCGACGTTTACGTTTACGTGGATTTTTGTTTGGATTAATTTATAATTCTGTTTTTATTGGTGGATTTTGTATCTTGTAGGTACAAATCGAGAATTAGGTGTCCAGGAAGCAAAAATGATCAAAGGATAAGAAAAGAGTTGCAATTAAGAAAATAAAATCAAATTAGAAGAGAGAATCCCTCAACATCTTTGGTAGTGTCCACGAAGTCGAGCATAACTCTCTCATCCGGACTCCAAATCGACTGGATCTGGTGGCATTAGACAGCTATTTCAGTGGGCTACAATTCCCGTCTAACGTAAAAATTTCAAATTCGGACTCGAACATGGTCAAAATTTGATAACAAAAGCGATCATGAAAATACGTACTACAATTCAAGGACGTGAATGCGCATCAAGAAACGTGCACAAAAACACTCGCTAGAAAAGATACGCACATGAGTAAAAGTTCAAAAGCATGCACAAAAGTACTCACGCAAAAGTTCATTCGCAATAAAATTCATGAAAACACAAACTACAATCCTAGGACATTAATACAAATCAACAAACATGCACAAACACGCTCCCTCAAATGGACATGCACAAAAACGTACATGTTAAAAAACATGCGCAAAAGTGCATCCGCAACGACGTTCTTAAAAACACGAACTACAATACTATGACTTTAATACGCATCAACAGACAACAACAAAAACACTAGATAAAAAAGATACAATGGAGTGTACCAATAATACTCGACGTTTACGTTTACGTGGATTTTTGTTTGGATTAATTTATATTTCGGTTTGTATTGGTGGATTTGGTAGGTACAAATCGAGATTTAGGTGTCCAGGAAGCAAAAATGATCAAAGGATAAGAAAAGAGTTGCAATTAAGAAAATAAAATCAAATTAGAAGAGAGAATCCCTCAACATCTTTGGTAGTGTCCACGAAGTCGAGCATAACTCTCTCATCCGGACTCCAAATCGACTGGCTCTGGTGGCATTAGACAGCTATTTCAGTGGGCTACAATTCCCGTCTAACGTGAAAATTTCAAATTCGTACTCGAACATGGTCAAAATTTGATAACAAAAGCGATCATGAAAATACGTACTACAATTCAAGGACGTGAATGCGCATCAAGAAACGTGCACAAAAACACTCGCTAGAAAAGATACGCACATGAGTAAAAGTTCAAAAGCATGCACAAAAGTACTCACGCAAAAGTGCATTCGCAATAAAATTCATGAAAACACAAACTACAATCCTAGGACATTAATACAAATCAACAAACATGCACAAACACGCTCCCTCAAATGGACATGCACAAAAACGTACATGTAAAAAAACATGCGCAAAAGTGCATCCGCAACGACATTCTTAAAAACACGAACTACAATACTATGACTTTAATACGCATCAACAGACAACAACAAAAACACTAGATAAAAAAGATACAATGGAGTGTACCAATAATACTCGACGTTTACGTTTACGTGGATTTTTGTTTGGATTAATTTATATTTCGGTTTGTATTGGTGGATTTGGTATCTTTTAGGTACAAATCGAGATTTAGGTGTCCAGGAAGCAAAAATGATCAAAGGATAAGAAAAGAGTTGCAATTAAGAAAATAAAATCAAATTAGAAGAGAGAATCCCTCAACATCTTTGGTAGTGTCCACGAAGTCGAGCATAACTCTCTCATCCGGACTCCAAATCGACTGGCTCCGGCAGCATTAGACAGCTATTTCAGTGGGCTACAATTCCCGTCTAACGTGAAAATTCCAAATTCGGACTCGAACATGGTCAAAATTTGATAACAAAAGCGATCATGAAAATACGTACTACAATTCAAGGACGTGAATGCGCATCAAGAAACGTGCACAAAAATACTCGCTAGAAAAGATACGCACATGAGTAAACGTTCAAAAGCATGCACAAAAGTACTCAGGAAAAAGTGCATTCGCAAAAAGGATCATGAAAACACAAACTACAATCCTTGGACATTAATACAAATCAACAAACATGCACAAACACGCTCCCTAAAATGGACATGCACAAAAACGTACATGTAAAAAAACATGCGCAAAAGTGCATCCGCAACGAAGTTCTTAAAAACACGAACTACAATACTATGACTTTAATACGCATCAACAGACAACAACAAAAACACTAGATAAAAAAGATACAATGGACTGTAGCAATAATACTCGACGTTTACGTTTACGTGAATTTTTGTTTGGATTAATTTATATATCCGTTTTTATTGGTGGATTTGGTATCTTTTAGGTACAAATCGAGAATTAGGTGTCCAGGAATAAAAAATGATCAAAGGGTAAGAAAATAGTTGCAATTAAGAAAACAAAATACAATTAGAAGAGAGAATCCCTCAACATCTTTGGTAGTGTCCACGAAGTCGAGCATAACTCTTTCATCCGGACTCAAAATTGACTGGTTCCGGTGACATTAGAAAGCTATTTCAGTGGGCTACATTTCCCGAACAACGTGAAAATTCCAAATTCGGACTCGAACATGGTCAAAATTTGATATCAAAAGCGATCATGAAAATACGTACTACAATTCAAGGACGTGAATGCGCATCAAGAAACGTGCACAAAAACACTCGCCAGAAAAGATACGCATCCACAAAAGTACTCACGCAAAAGTGCATTCGCGAAAAGGATCATGAAAACACAAACTACAATCCTAGGACATTAATACAAATCAACAAACATGCACAAACACGCTCCCTTAAATGGACATGCACAAAAACGTACATGTAAAAAAACATGCGCAAAAGTGCATCCGCAACGACGTTCTTAAAAACACGAACTACAATTCTATGACTTTAATACGCATCAACATACAACAACAAAAACACTAGATAAAAAAGATACAATGGAGTGTAGCAATAATACTCGACGTTTACGTTTACGTGGATTTTTGTTTGGATTAATTTATAATTCTGTTTTTATTGGTGGATTTTGTATCTTGTAGGTACAAATCGAGAATTAGGTGTCCAGGAAGCAAAAATGATCAAAGGATAAGAAAAGAGTTGCAATTAAGAAAATAAAATCAAATTAGAAGAGAGAATCCCTCAACATCTTTGGTAGTGTCCACGAAGTCGAGCATAACTCTCTCATCCGGACTCCAAATCGACTGGCTCTGGTGGCATTAGACAGCTATTTCAGTGGGCTACAATTCCCGTCTAACGTAAAAATTTCAAATTCGGAATCGAACATGGTCAAAATTTGATAACAAAAGCGATAATGAAAATACGTACTACAATTCAAGGACGTGAATGCGCATCAAGAAACGTGCACAAAAACACTCGCCAGAAAAGATACGCACATGAGTAAAAGTTCAAAAGCATGCACAAAAGTACTCACGCAAAAGTTCATTCGCAATAAAATTCATGAAAACACAAACTACAATCCTAGGACATTAATACAAATCAACAAACATGCACAAACACGCTCCCTCAAATGGACATGCACAAAAACGTACATGTAAAAAAACATGCGCAAAAGTGCATCCGCAACGACGTTCTTAAAAACACGAACTACAATACTATGACTTTAATACGCATCAACAGACAACAACAAAAACACTAGATAAAAAAGATACAATGGAGTGTACCAATAATACTCGACGTTTACGTTTACGTGGATTTTTGTTTGGATTAATTTATATTTCGGTTTGTATTGGTGGATTTGGTATCTTTTAGGTACAAATCGAGATTTAGGTGTCCAGGAAGCAAAAATGATCAAAGGATAAGAAAAGAGTTGCAATTAAGAAAATAAAATCAAATTAGAAGAGAGAATCCCTCAACATCTTCGGTAGTGTCCACGAAGTCGAGCATAACTCTCTCATCCGGACTCCAAATCGACTGGCTCCGGCAGCATTAGACAGCTATTTCAGTGGGCTACAATTCCCGTCTAACGTGAAAATTCCAAATTCGGACTCGAACATGGTCAAAATTTGATAACAAAGGCGATCATGAAATACGTACACAATTCAAGGACGTGAATGCGCATCAAGACCCCACGTTAAATAAAACACCAAGAAAGAAGATGACAAACTTATGCAAAGTGGCATAAATCATAATAATTAAAAACAACCAGAATGATTGTTGAGAGGCATAGCTCTAACAAACTACAATCCTTGGACATTAATACAAATCAACAAACATGCACAAACACGCTCCCTAAAATGGACATGCACAAAAACGTACATGTAAAAAAACATGCGCAAAAGTGCATCCGCAACGACGTTCTTAAAAACACGAACTACAATACTATGACTTTAATACGCATCAACAGACAACAACAAAAACACTAGATAAAAAAGATACAATGGAGTGTAGCAATAAAACTCGACGTTTACGTTTACGTGAATTTTTGTTTGGATTAATTTATATATCCGTTTTTATTGGTGGATTTGGTATCTTTTAGGTACAAATCGAGAATTAGGTGTCCAGGAATAAAAAATGATCAAAGGGTAAGAAAATAGTTGCAATTAAGAAAATAAAATCAAATTAGAAGAGAGAATCCCTCAACATCTTTGGTAGTGTCCACGAAGTCGAGCATAACTCTTTCATCCGGACTCCAAATTGACTGGTTCCGGTGGCATTAGAAAGCTATTTCAGTGGGCTACATTTCCCGAACAACGTGAAAATTCTAAATTCGGGCTCGAACATGGTCAAAATGTGATAACAAAAGCGATCATGAAAATACGTACTACAATTCAAGGACGTGAATGCGCATCAAGAAACGTGCACAAAAACACTCGCCAGAAAAGATACGCATCCACACAAGTACTCACGCAAAAGTGCATTCGCAAAAAGGATCATGAAAACAAAAACTACAATCCTAGGACATTAATACAAATCAACAAACATGCACAAACACGCTCCCTCAAATGGACATGCACAAAAACGTACATGTAAAAAAACATGCGCAAAAGTGCATCCGCAACAACATTCTTAAACACACGAACTACAATACTATGACTTTAATACGCATCAACAGACAACAGCAAAAACACTAGATAAAAAAGATACAATGGAGTGTAGCAATAATACTCGACGTTTACGTTTACGTGGATTTTTGTTTGGATTAATTTATAATTCTGTTTTTATTGGTGGATTTTGTATCTTTTAGGTACAAATCGAGAATTAGGTGTCCAGGAAGCAAAAATGATCAAAGGATAAGAAAAGAGTTGCAATTAAGAAAATAAAATCAAATTAGAAGAGAGAATCCCTCAACATCTTTGGTAGTGTCCACGAAGTCGAGCATAACTCTCTCATCCGGACTCCAAATCGACAGGTTCCGGTGGCATTAGAAAGCTATTTTAGTGGGCTATAATTCCCGTCTAACGTGAAAATTCCAAATTCGGACTCGAACATGGTCAAAATTTGATAACAAAAGCGATCATGAAAATACGTACTACAATTCAAGGATGTGAATGCGCATCAAGAAACGTGCACAAAAACACTCGCTAGAAAAGATACGCACATGAGTAAACGTTCAAAAGCATGCACAAAAGTACTCACGCAAAAGTGCATTCTCAAAAAGGATCATGAAAACACAAACTACAATCCTAGGACATTAATACAAATCAACAAACATGCACAAACACGCTCCCTTAAATGGACATGCACAAAAACGTACATGTAAAAAAACATGCTGAAAAGTGCATCCGCAACGACGTTCTTAAAAACACGAACTACAATTCTATGACTTTAATACGCATCAACATACAACAACAAAAACACTAGATAAAAAAGATACAATGGAGTGTAGCAATAATACTCGACGTTTACGTTTACGTGGATTTTTGTTTGGATTAATTTATAATTCTGTTTTTATTGGTGGATTTCGTATCTTGTAGGTACAAATCGAGAATTAGGTGTCCAGGAAGCAAAAATGATTAAAGGATAAGAAAAGAGTTGCAATTAAGAAAATAAAATCAAATTAGAAGAGAGAATCCCTCAACATCTTTGGTAGTGTCCACAAAGTCGAGCATAACTCTCTCATCCGGACTCCAAATCGACTGGCTCTGGTGTCATTAGACAGCTATTTCAGTGGGCTACAATTCCCGTCTAACGTGAAAATTACAAATTCGGACTCGAACATGGTCAAAATTTGATAACAAAAGCGATCATGAAAATACGTACTACAATTCAAGGAAGTGAATGCGCATCAAACAAACGTGCACAAAAACACTCGCTAGAAAAGATACGCACATGAGTAAACGTTCAAAAGCATGCACAAAAGTACTCAGGCAAAAGCGCATTCGCAAAAAGGATCATGAAAACACAAACTACAATCCTAGGACATTAATACAAATCAACAAACATGCACAAACACGCTACCTCAAATGGACATGCACAAAAACGTACATGTAAAAAAACATTCGCAAAAGTGCATCCGCAACGAAGTTATTAAAAACACGAATTACAATACTATTACTTTAATACGCATCAACACACAACAACAAAAACACTAGATAAAAAAGATACAATGGAGTGTAGCAATAATACTCAACGTTTACGTTTACGTGGATTTTTGTTTGGATTAATTTATATTTCTGTTTTTATTGGTGGATTTGGTATCTTTTAGGTACAAATCGAGAATTAGGTGTCCAGGAATAAAAAATGATCAAAGGGTAAGAAAAGAGTTGCAATTAAGAAAATAAAATCAAATTAGAAGAAAGAATCCCTCAACATCTTTGGTAGTGTCCACGAAGTCGAGCATAACTCTTTCATCCGGACTCCAAATTGACTGGTTCCGGTGGCATTAGAAATCTATTTCAGTGGGCTACATTTCCCGTATAACGTGAAAATTCCAAATTCGGACTCGAACATGGTCAAAATTTGATAACAAAAGCGATCATGAAAATACGTACTACATTTCAAGGATGTGAATGCGCATCAAGAAACGTGCACAAAAACACTCGCTAGAAAAGATACGCATGCACAAAAGTACTCGGGCAAAAGTGCATTCGCAAAAAGGATCATGAAAACACAAACTACAATCCAAGGACATTAATACAAATCAACAAACATGCAGAAACACACTCCCTCAAATGGACATGCACAAAAACGTACATGTAAAAAAACATGCGCAAAAGTGCATCCGCAACGATGTTCTTAAAAACACGAACTACAATACTATGACTTTAATACGCATCAACAGACAACAACAAAAACACTAGATAAAAAAGATACAATGGAGTGTAGCAATAATACTCGACGTTTACGTTTACGTGGATTTTTGTTTGGATTAATTTATATTTCTGTTTTTATTCGTGGATTTTGTATCTTTTAGGCACAAATCGAGAATTAGGTGTCGAGGAATCAAAAATGATCAAAGGGTAAGAAAAGAGTTGCAATTAAGAAAATAAAATCAAATTAGAAGAGAGAATCCCTCAACATCATTGGTAGTGTCCACGAAGTCGAGCATAACTCTCTCATCCGGACTCCAAATAGACTGGTTCCGGTGGAATTAGAAAGCTATTTCAGTGGCCTACAATTCCCGTCTAATGGGAAAATTCCAAATTCGGACTCGAACATGGTCACAATTGGATAACAAAAGCAATCATGAAAATACGTACTACAATTCAAGGAAGTGAATGCGCATCAAGAAACGTGCACAAAATCACTCGCTGGAAAAAATACGCACATGAGTAAAAGTTCAAAAGCATGCACACAAGTACTCACGCAAAAGTGTATTCGCAAAAAGTATCATGAAAACACAAACTACAATCCTAGGACATTAATACAAATCAACAAACATGCACAAACACGCTCCCTCAAATGGACATGCACAAAAACGTAAATGTAAAAAGACATGCGCAAAAGTGCATCCGCAACAACATTCTTAAAAACACGAACTCCAATACTATGACTTTAATACGCATCAACAGACAACAGCAAAAACACTAGATAAAAAAGATACAATGGAGTGTAGCAATAATACTCGACGTTTACGTTTACGTGGATTTTTGTTTGGATTCATATATATTTCTGTTTTTATTGGTGGATTTGGTATTTTTTAGGTACAAATCGAGAATTAGGTGTCCAGGAAGCAAAAATGATCAAAGGGTAAGAAAAGAGTTGCGATTAAGAAAATAAAATCAAATTAGAAGAGAGAATCCCTCAACATCTTTGGTAGTGTCCACGAAGTCGAGCATAACTCTCTCATCCGGACTCCAAATCGACAGGTTCCGGTGGCATTAGAAAGCTATTTACTTCAGTGGGCTACAATTCGCGTCTAACGTGAAAATTCCAAATTCGGACTCGAACATGGTCAAAATTTGATAACAAAAGCGATCATGAAAATACGTACTACAATTCAAGGACGTGAATGCGCATCAAGAAACGTGCACAAAAACAATCGCTAGAAAAGATACGCACATGAGTAAACGTTCAAAAGCATGCACAAAAGTACTCACGCAAAAGTGCATTCTCAAAAAGGATCATGAAAACACAAACTACAATCCTAGGACATTAATACAAATCAACAAACATGCACAAACACGCTCTCTCAAATGGACATGCACAAAAACGTACATGTAAAAAAACATTCGCAAAAGTGCTTCCGCAACGACGTTCTTAAAAACACGAATTACAATACTATGACTTTAATACGCATTAAAAGACAACAACAAAAACACTAGATAAAAAAGATACAATGGAGTGTAGCAATAATACTCGACGTTTACGTTTACGTGGATTTTTGTTTCGATTAATTTATATTTCTGTTTTTATTGGTGGATTGGGTATCTTTTAGGTACATATCGAGAATTAGGTGTCCAAGAATAAAAAATGATCAAAGGGTAAGAAAAGAGTTGCAAAAGAAAATAAAATCAAATTAGAAGAGAGAATCCCTCAACATCTTTGGTAGTGTCCAAGAAGTCGAGCATAACTCTCTCATCCGGACTCCAAATTGACTGGTTCCGGTGGCATTAGAAAGCTATTTCAGTGGGCTACATTTCCCGTCTAACGTGAAAATTCCAAATTCGGACTCGAACATGGTCAAAATTTGATAATAAAAGCGATCATGAAAATACGTACTACAATTCAAGGACGTGAATGCGCATCAAGAAACGTGCACAAAAACACTACCTAGAAAAGATACGCGTGCACAAAAGTACTCCGGCAAAAGTGCATTCGCAAAAATGATCATGAAAACACCAACTACAATGCTAGGACATTAATACAATGCACAAACACGCTCCCTCAAATGGACATGCACAAAAACATACATGTAAAAAAACATGCGCAAAAGTGCATCCGCAACGACGTTCTTAAAAAAAAAGAACTACAATACTATGACTTTAATACGCATCTACAGACAACAGCAAAAACACTAGATAAAAAAGATACAATGGAGTGTAGCAATAATACTCGACGTTTACGTTTACGTGGATTTTTGTATGGAGTTAATTATATTTCTGTTTTTATTGGTGGATTTGGTATCTTTTAGGAACAAATCGAGAATTAGGTGTCCAGGAAGCAAAAATGATCAAAGGGTAAGAAAAGAGTTGCAATTAAGAAAATAAAATCAAATTAGAAGAGAGAATCCCTCAACATCTTTGGTAATGTCCACGAAGTCGAGCATAACTCTCTCATCCGGACTCCAAATCGACTGGTTCCGGTGGCATTAGAAAGCTATTTCAGTGGGCTACAATTCCCGTCTAACGTGAAAATTCCAAATTCGGACTCGAACATGGTCAAAATTTGAAAACAAAAGCGATCATGAAACTACGTACTACAATTCAAGGACGTGAATGCGCATCAAGAAACGTGCACAAAAACACTCGCTAGTAAAGATACGCACATGAGTAAACGTTCAAAAGCAAGCACAAAAGTACTCAGGAAAAAGTGCATTCGCAAAAAGGATCATGAAAACACCAACTACAATGCTAGGACATTAATACAAATCAACAAACATGCACAAACACGCTCCCTCAAATGGACATACACAAAAACGTACATGTAAAAAAACCTGCGCAAAAGTGCATCCGCAACGACATTCTTAAAAACACAAACTACAATACTATGGCTTTAATACGCATCAACAGACAAAAACAAAAACACTAGATAAAAAAGATACAATGGAGTGTAGCAATAATACACGACGTTTACGTTTACGTGGATTTTTGTTTGGGTTTATTTATATTTCTGTTTTTATTGGTGGATTTGGTATCTTTTAGGTACAAATCGAAAATTAGGTGTCCAGGAAGCAAAAATGATCAAAGGGTAAGAAAAGAGTTGCAATTAAGAAAATAAAATCAAATTAGAAGAGAGAATCCCTCAACATCTTTGGTAGTGTCCACGAAGTCGAGCATAACTCTCTCATCCGGGCTCCAAATCGACTGGTTCTGGTGGCATTAGAAAGCTATTTCAGTGGGCTACAATTCCCGGACAACGTGAAAATTCCAAATTCGGACTCGAACATGGTTAAAATTTGATAACAAAAGCGATCATGAAAATACGTACTACAATTCAAGGACGTGAATGCGCATCAAGAAACGTGCACAAAAACACTCGCTAGAAAAGATACGCACATGAGTAAACGTTCAAAATCATGCACAAAAGTACTCACGCAAAAGTGCATTCGCAAAAAGGATCATGAAAACACAAACTACAATCCTAGGACATTAATACAAATCAACAAACATGCACAAACACGCTCCCTCAAATGGACATGTTCAAAAACATACATGTAAAAAAATATGCGCAAAAGTGCATCCGCAACGACGTTATTAAAAACACAAACTACAATACTATGGCTTTAATACGCATCAACAGACAACAACAAAAACACTAGATAAAAACGATACAATGGAGTGTAGCATTAATACTCTACATTTACGTTTACGTGGATTTTTGTTTGGATTCATTTATATTTCTGTTTTTATTGGTGGATTTGGTATCTTTTAGGTACTTATCGAAAACTAGGTGTCAAGGAAGCAAAAATGATCAAAGGGTAAGAAAAGAGTTGCAATTAAGAAAATAAAATCAAATTAGAAGAGAGAATCCCTCAACATCTTTGGTAGTGTCCACGAAGTCGACCATAACTCTCTCATCCGGACTCCAAATCGTCTGGTTCCGGTGGCATTAGAAAGCTATTTCAGTGGGCTACAATTTCCATCTAACGTAAAAAATCCAAATTCGGACTCGAACGTGGTAAAATGGATAACAAAAGCGATAATGAACATACGTACTACTATTCAAGGACGTGAATGCGCATCAAGAAACGTGCACAAAAACACTCGCTAGAAAAGATACGGACATGAGTAAAAGTTCAAAAGCATGCACAAAAGTACTCACGCAAAAGTGCATTCGCAAAAAGGATCATGAAAACACAAACTACAATCCTAGGACATTAATACAAATCAACAAACATGCACAAACACGCTCCCTCAAATGGACATGCACAAAAACGTACATGTCAAAAAACATGTGCAAAAGTGCATCCGCAACGACGTTGTTAAAAACATGAACTACAATACTATGACTTTAATACGCATGAACAGACAACAGCAAAAACACTAGATAAAAAAGATACAATGGAGTGTAGCCATAATACTCGATGTTTACGTTTACATGGATTTTTGTTTGGATTAATTTATATGCTGTTTTTATTGGTGGATTTGGTATCTTTTAGGTACTTATCGAAAATGGGGTGTCCAGGAAGCAAAAATGATCAAAGGGTTAGAAAAGAGTTGCAATTATGAAAATAAAATCAAATTAGAAGAGAGAATCCCTCATCATCATTGGTAGTGTCCACGAAGTCGAGCATAACTCTCTCATCCGGACTACAAATCGACTTGTTCTGGTGGCATTAGAAAGCTATTTCAGTGGGCTACAATTCCCGTCTAACGTGAAAATTCCAAATTCGGACTCGAACATGGTCAAAATTTGATAACAAAAACGATCATGAAAATACGTACTGCAATTCAAGGACGGGAATGCGCATCAAGAAACGTGCACAAAAACACTCGCTGGAAAAGATACGCACATGAGTAAAAGTTCAAAAACCTGCACAAAAGTACTCACGCAAATGTGCATTCGCGAAAAGGATCGTGAAAACACAAACTACAATCCTGGGACATTAATACAAATCAACAAACATGCACAAACACGCTCCCGCAAATGGACATGCAAAAAAACGTACATGTAAAAAAACATGCGCAAAAGTGCATCCACAACGACGTTCTTAAAAACACGAACTACAATACTATGACTTTAGTATGCATCAACAGACAACAACAAAAACACTAGATAAAAAAAGATACAATGGAGTGTAGCAATAATACTCGACGTTTACGATTACGTGGATTTTTGTTTGGATTAATTTATATTTTTTTTTTATTGGTGGATTTGGTATCTTTCAGGTAAAAATCGAGAATTAGGTGTCCAGGAAGCAAAAATGACCAAAGGGTAAGAAAAGAGTTGCAATTAAAAAAATAAAATCAAATTAGAAGAAAGAATCCCTCAACATCTTTGGTAGTGTCCACGAAGTCGAGCATAACTCTCTCATCCGAACTCCAAATTGACTGGTTCCGGTGGCATTAGAAAGCTATTTCAGTGGGCTAAGATTCCCGTCTAACGTGAAAATTCCAAATTCGGACTCGAACATGGTCAAAATTGGATAACAAAAGCGATCATGAAAATACGTACTACAATTCAAGGACGGGAATGCGCATCAAGAAACGTGCACAAAAACACTCGCTGGAAAAAATACGCACATGAGTAAAAGTTCAAAAACCTGCACAAAAGTACTCACGCAAAAGTGCATTCGCAAAACGGATCGTGAAAACACAAACTACAATCCTGAGACATTAATACAAATCAACAAACATGCACAAACACGCTCCCTCAAATGGACATGTTCAAAAACGTACATGTAAAAAAACATGCGCAAAAGTGCATCCGCAACGACGTTCTTAAAAACAAAACTACAATACTATGACTTTAATACGCATCAACAGACAACATCAATACCACTAGATAAAAAAGATACAATGGAGTGTAGCAACAATACTTGACGTTTACATTTACGTGGATTTTTATTTGGATTAATTTATATTTCTGTTTTTAATGGTGGATTTGGTATCTTGTAAGTACAAATCAAGAATTAGGTGTCCAGGCAGCAAAAATGACCGAAGGGTAAGAAAAGAGTTGCAATTAAGAAAATAAAACAAATTAGAAGAGAGAATCCCTCAACATCTTTGGTAGTGTCCACGAAGCCGAGCATAACTCTCTCATCCAGACTCCAAATCGACAGGTTCTGGTGGCATTAGAAAGCTATTTCAGTGGGCTACAATTACCGTCTAACGTGAAAATTCCAAATACGGACTCGAACATGGTCAAAATTGGATAACAAAAGCGATCATGAAAATACGTACTACAATTCAAGGACGTGAATGCGGATCAAGAAACGTCCAGAAAAACACTCGCTAGAAAACATACGCACATGAGTACAAGTTCAAAAGCATGCACAAAAGTGCTCACGCAAAAGTGCATTCGCAAAAAGGATCATGAAAACACAAACTACAATCCTAGGACATTAATACAAATCAACAAACATGCACAAACACGCTCCCTCAAATGGACATGCACAAAAACGTACATGTAAAAAAACATGCGCAAAAGTGCATCCGCAACAACATTCTTAAAAACACGAACTACAATACTATGACTTTAACAGACAACAGCAAAAACACTAGATAAAAAAGATACAATGGAGTGTAGCAATAATACTCGACGTTTACGATTACGTGGATTTTTGTTTGGATTAATTTATATTTCTGTTTTTATTGGTGGATTTGGTGTCTTTCAGGTACAAATCGAGAATTAGGTGTCCAGGAAGCAAAAATGATCAAAGGGTAAAAAAAGAGTTGCAATTAAGAAAATAAAATCAAATTAGAAGAGAGAATCCCTCAACATCTTTGGTAGTGTCGATGAGGTCGAGCATAACTCCCTCATCTGGACTCCAAATCGACAGGTTCTGGTGGCATTAGAAAGCTATTTCGGTGGGCTACAATTACCGTCTAACGTGAAAATTCCAAATACGGACTCGAACATGGTCAAAATTTGATAACAAAAGCGCTCATTAAAATACGTACTACAATTCAAGGACGTGAATGCGCATCAAGAAACGTGCACAAAAACACTCGCTAGAAAAGATACGCACATGAGTAAACATTCAAAATCATGAACAAAAGTACTCACGCAAAAGTGCATTCGCAAAAAGGATCATGAAAACACAAACTACAATCCTAGGACATTAATACAAATCAACAAACATGCACAAACACGCTATGCACAAAAACGTACATGTAAAAAAACATGCGCAAAAGTGCATCTGCAACAACATTCTTAAAAACGCGAACAACAATACTATGACTTTAATATGCATCAACAGACAACAGCAAAAACACTAGATAAAAAAGATACAATGGAGTTTAGCAATAATACTCGACGTTTACGTTTACGTGGATTTATGTTTGGATTCATTTATATTTCCTTTTTTATTGGTGGATTTGGTATCTTTTAGGTACTTATCGAAAATGGGGTGTCCAGGAAGCAAAAATGATCAAATGGTGAGAAAAGAGTTGCAATTAAGAAAATAAAATCAAATTAGAAGAGAGAATCCCTCAACATCTTTGATATTGTCCACGAAGTCGAGCATAACACTCTCATCCGAACTCCAAATCGACTGGTTCTGATGGCATTAGAAATCTATTTCAGTGGGCTACAATTCCCGTCTAACGGGAAAATTCTAAATTCGGACTCGAACATGGTCAAAATTGGATACAAAAGCGATCATGAAAATACGTACTACAATTCAAGGACGTGAATGCGGATCAAGAAACGTGCAGAAAAACACTCGCTAGAAAACATACGCACATGAGTACAAGTTCAAAAGCATGCACAAAAGTGCTCACGCAAAAGTGCATTCGCAAAAAGGATCATGAAAACACAAACTACAATCCTAGGACATTAATACAAATCAACAAACATGCACAAACACGCTCCCTCAAATGGACATGCACAAAAACGTACATGTAAAAAAACATGCGCAAAAGTGCATCCGCAACAACATTCTTAAAAACACGAACTACAATACTATGACTTTAACAGACAACAGCAAAAACACTAGATAAAAAAGATACAATGGAGTGTAGCAATAATACTCGACGTTTACGATTACGTGGATTTTTGTTTGGATTAATTTATATTTCTGTTTTTATTGGTGGATTTGGTGTCTTTCAGGTACAAATCGAGAATTAGGTGTCCAGGAAGCAAAAATGATCAAAGGGTAAAAAAAGAGTTGCAATTAAGAAAATAAAATCAAATTAGAAGAGAGAATCCCTCAACATCTTTGGTAGTGTCGATGAAGTCGAGCATAACTCTCTCATCTGGACTCCAAATCGACAGGTTCTGGTGGCATTAGAAAGATATTTTAGTTGGCTACAATTCACGTCTAACGCGAAAATTCCAAATTCGGACTCGAACATGGTCAAAATTTGATAACAAAAGCGATCATGAAAATACGTACTACAATTCAAGGACGTGAATGCGCATCAAGAAACGTGCACAAAAAGATTCGCTAGAAAAGATACGCACATGAGTAAACGTTCAAAATCATGCACAAAAGTACTCACGCAAAAGTGCATTCGCAAAAAGGATCATGAAAACACAAACTACAATCCTAGGACATTAATACAAATCAATAAACATGCACAAACACGCTCCCTCAAATGGACATGTTCAAAAACATACATGTAAAAAAACATGCGCAAAAGTGCATCCGCAACGACGTTATTAAAAACACAAACTACAATACTATGGCTTTAATACGCATCAACAGACAACAACAAAAACACTAGATAAAAACGATACAATGGAGTGTAGCATTAATACTCTACATTTACGTTTACGTGGATTTTTGTTTGGATTAATTTATATTTTTGTTTTTATTGGTGGATTTGGTATCTTTTAGGTACAAATCGAGAATTAGGTGTCCAGGAAGCAAAAATGACCAAAGGGTAAGAAAAGAGTTGCAATTAAGAAAATAAAATCAAATTAGAAGAGGGAATCCCTCAACATCTTTGGTAGTGTCCACGAAGTCGAGCATAACTCTCTCATCCGAACTCCAAATCGACTGGTTCCGGTGGCATTAGAAAGCTATTTCAGTGGGCTACAATTCCCGTCTAACGTGAAAATTCCAAATTCGGACTCGAACATGGTCATAATTGGATAACAAAAGCGATCATGAAAATACGTACTACAATTCAAGGACGTGAATGCGCATCAAGAAACGTGCACCAAAACACTCGCTAGAAAAAATACGCACATGAGTAAAAGTTCCAAAGCCTGCACACAAGTACTCACGCAAAAGTGCATTCGCTAAAACGATCCTGTAAACACAAACTACAATCCTTGGACCTTGATACCAATCAACAAACATGCACAAACACGCTCCCTCAAATGGACATGCACAAAAACGTACATGTAAAAAAACATGCGCAAAAGTGCATCCGCAACAACATTCTTAAAAACACGAACTACAATACTATGACTTTAATACGCATCAACAGACAACAGCAAAAACACTAGATAAAAAAGATACAATCGAGTGTAGCAATAATACTCGACGTTTACGTTTTCGTGGCTTTTTGTTTGGATTAATTTATATTTCTGTTTTTATTTGTGGATTTGGTATCTTTTAGGTACAAATCAA
>NW_012195007.1:177031-198341 GCF_000504015.1 Erythranthe guttata | reverse complement strand
ATCAAATTAGAAGAGAGAATCCCTCAACATCTTTGGTAGTGTCGATGAAGTCGAGCATAACTCTCTCATCTGGACTCCAAATCGACAGGTTCTGGTGGCATTAGAAAGATATTTCAGTGGGCTACAATTCACGTCTAACGCGAAAATTCCAAATTCGGACTCGTACATGGTCAAAATTGGATAACAAAAGCGATCATGAAAATACGTACTACAATTCAAGGACGTGAATGCGCATCAAGAAACGTGCACAAAAACACTCGCTAGAAAAGATACGCACATGAGTAAACTTTCAAAATCATGCACAAAAGTACTCACGCAAAAGTGTATTCGCAAAAAGGATCATGAAAACACAAACTACAATCCTAGGACATTAATAAAAATCAACAAACATGCACAAACACGCTCCCTCAAATGGACATGTTCAAAAACATACATGTAAAAAAACATGCGCAAAAGTGCATCCGCAACCACGTTATTAAAAACACAAACTACAATACTATGGCTTTAATACGCATCAACAGACAACAACAAAAACACTAGATAAAAACAATACAATGGAGTGTAGCATTAATACTCTACATTTACGTTTACGTGGATTTTTGTTTGGATTCATTTATATTTCTGTTTTTATTGGTGGATTTGGTATCTTTTAGGTACTTATCGAAAACTAGGTGTCAAGGAAGCAAAAATGATCAAAGGGTAAGAAAAGAGTTGCAATTAAGAAAATAAAATCAAATTAGAAGAGAGAATCCCTCAACATCTTTGGTAGTGTCCACGAAGTCGACCATAACTCTCTCATCCGGACTCCAAATCGACTAGTTCCGGTGGCATTAGAAAGCTATTTCAGTGGGCTACAATTCCCATCTAACGTAAAAAATCCAAATTCGGACTCGAACATGGTAAAAATTGGATAACAAAAGCGATCATGAAAATACGTACTACAATTCAAGGACGTGAATGCGCATCAAGAAACGTGCACAAAAACACTCCTTAGAAAAGATACACTCATGAGTAAAAGTTCAAAAACATGCACAAAAGTACTCACGCAAAAGTGCATTCGCAAAAAGGATCATGAAAACACAAACTACAATCCTAGGACATTAATACAAATCAACAAACATGCACAAACACGCTCCCTCAAATGGACATGCACAAAGACGTACATGGAAAAAAACATGCGCAAAAAAGCATCCCCAACGACGTTCTTAAAAACCAAACTACAATACAATGACTTTAATACGCTTCAACAGACATCAGCAAAACCACTAGATAAAAAAGATACAATGAAGTGTAGCAATAATACTCGACGTTTATGTTTACGTGGATTTTTGTTTGGATTAATTTATATTTTTGTTTTTATTGGTGGATTTTGTATCTTTTAGTTACAAATCAAGAATTAGGTGTCCAGGAAGCAAAAATGACCAAAGGGTAAGAAAAGAGTTGCAATTAAGAAAATAAAATCAAATTAGAAGAGGGAATCCCTCAACATCTTTGGTAGTGTCCACGAAGTCGAGCATAACTCTCTCATCCGAACTCCAAATCGACTGGTTCCGGTGGCATTAGAAAGCTATTTCAGTGGGCTACAATTCCCGTCTAACGTTAAAATTCCAAATTCGGACTCGAACATGGTCAAAATTGGATAACAAAAGCGATCATGAAAATACGTACTACAATTCAAGGACGTGAATGCGCATCAAGAAACGTGCACAAAAACACTCGCTAGAAAAAATACGCACATGAGTAAAAGTTCAAAAGCATGCACACAAGTACTCACGCAAAAGTGCATTCGCAAAAAGGATCATGTAAACACAAACTACAATCCTTGGACATTAATACAAATCAACAAACATGCACAAACACGCTCCCTCAAATGGACATGCACAAAAACGTACATTTAAAAAAACCTGCGCAAAAGTGCATCCGCAACGACGTTCTTAAAAACACAAACTACAATACTATGGATTTAATACACATCAACAGACAACAACAAAAACACTAGATAAAAAAGATACAATGGAGTGTAGCAATAATACTCGACGTTTACGTTTACGTGGATTTTGGTTTGGATTCATTTATATTTCTGTTTTTATTGGTGGATTTGGTATCTTTTAGGTACTTATCGAAAATTAGGTGTCCAGGAAGCGAAAATGATCAAAGGGTAAGAAAAGAGTTGCAATTAAGAAAATAAAATCAAATTAGAACAGAGAATCCCTCAACATCTTTGGTAGTGTCCACGAAGTCGAGCATAACTCTCTCATCCGGACTCCAAATTTGACTGGTTCCGGTGGCATTAGAAAGATATTTCAGTGGGCTACAATTCCCGTCTAACGTGAAAACTCCAAATTCGGACTCGAACATGGTCAAAATTGGATAACAAAAGCGATCATGAAAATACGTACTACAATTCAAGGACGTGAATGCGCATCAAGAAACGTGCACAAAAACACTCGCTAGAAAAAATACGCATATGAGTAAAAGTTCAAAAGCATGCACACAAGTACTCACGCAAAAGTGCATTCGCTAAAAGGATCATGAAAACACAAACTACAATCCTAGGACATTAATACAAATCAACAACCATGCACAAACACGCTCCCTCAAATGGACATGCACAAAAACATACATGTAAAAAAACATGCACAAAAAAGCATCCGCAACGACGTTCTTAAAAACCAAACTACAATACTATGACTTTAATACGCATCAACAGACAACAGCAACACCACTAGATAAAAAAGATACAATGTAGTGTAGCAATAATACTCGACGTTTAGATTTACGTGGATTTTTGTTTGGATTAATTTATATTTTTATTTTTATTGGTGGATTTTGTATCTTTTAGTTACAAATCGAGAATTAGGTGTCCAGGAAGCAAAAATGACCAAAGGGTAAGAAAAGAGTTGCAATTAAGAAAATAAAATCAAATTAGAAGAGGGAATCCCTCAACATCTTTGGTAGTGTCCACGAAGTCGAGCATAACTCTCTCATCCGAACTCCAAATCGACTGGTTCCGGTGGCATTAGAAAGCTATTTCAGTGGGCTACAATTCCCGTCTAACGTGAAAATTCCAAATTCGGACTCGAACATGGTCAAAATTGGATAACAAAAGCGATCATGAAAATACGTACTACAATTCAAGGACGTGAATGCGCATCAAGAAACGTGCACAAAAACACTCCCTAGAAAAGATACGCACCTGAGTAAAAGTTCAAAGCCTGCACAAAAGTACTCACGCAAAAGTGCATTCGCTAAAAGGATCATGAAAACACAAACTACAATCCTAGGACATTAATACAAATCAACAACCATGCACAAACACGCTCCCTCAAATGGACATGCACAAAAACATACATGTAAAAAAACATGCACAAAAAAGCATCCGCAACGACGTTCTTAAAAACCAAACTACAATACTATGTGACTTTAATACGCATCAACAGACAACAGCAAAACCACTAGATAAAAAAGATACAATGTAGTGTAGCAATAATACTCGACGTTTAGATTTACGTGGATTTTTGTTTGGATTAATTTATATTTTTATTTTTATTGGTGGATTTTGTATCTTTTAGTTACAAATCGAGAATTAGGTGTCCAGGAAGCAAAAATGACCAAAGGGTAAGAAAAGAGTTGCAATTAAGAAAATAAAATCAAATTAGAAGAGGGAATCCCTCAGCATCTTTGGTAGTGTCCACGAAGTCAAGCATAACTCTCTCATCCGAACTCCAAATCGACTGGTTCCGGTGGCATTAGGAAGCTATTTCAGTGGGCTACAATTCCCGTCTAACGTGAAAATTCCAAATTCGGACTCGAACATGGTCATAATTGGATAACAAAAGCGATCATGAAAATACGTACTACAATTCAAGGACGTGAATGCGCATCAAGAAACGTGCACAATAACACTCGTTAGAAAAAATACGCACATGAGTAAAAGTTCAAAAGCCTGCACAAAAGTACTCACGCAAAAGAGCATTCGCAAAAATGATCATGAAAACACAAACTACAATCCTAGGACATTAATACAAATCAACAAACATGCACAAACACGCTCCCTCAAATGGACATGCACAAAAACGTACATGTAAAAAAACATGCGCAAAAAAGCATCCGCAACGACGTTCTTAAAAACCAAACTACAATACTATGACTTTAATACGCATCAATAGACAACAGCAAAACCACTAGATAAAAAAGATACAATGTAGTGTAGCAATAATACTCGACGTTTAGATTTACGTGGATTTTTGTTTGGATTAATTTATATTTTTGTTTTTATTGGTGGATTTTGTATCTTTTAGTTACAAATCGAGAATTAGGTGTCCAGGAAGCAAAAATGACCAAAGGGTAAGAAAAGAGTTGCAATTAAGAAAATAAAATCAAATTAGAAGAGGGAATCCCTCAACATCTTTGGTAGTGTCCACGAAGTCGAGCATAACTCTCTCATCCGAACTCCAAATCGACTGGTTCCGGTGGCATTAGAAAGCTATTTCAGTGGGCTACAATTCCCGTCTAACGTGAAAATTCCAAATTCGGACTCGAACATGGTCAAAATTGGAAAACTAAAGCGATCATGAAAATACGTACTACAATTCAAGGACGTGAATGCACATCAAGAAACGTGCACAAAAACACTCTCTAGAAAAGATACGCACATGAGTAAAAGTTCAAAAGCATGCACACAAGTACTCACGCAAAAGTGCATTCGCAAAAAGGATCATGAAAACACAAACTACAATCCTAGGACATTAATACAAATCAACAAACATGCACAAACACGCTCCCTCAAATGGACATGTTAAAAAACGTACATGTAAAAAACATGCGCAAAAATGCATCCGCAACGACGTTCTTAAAAACACAAACTAGAATACCATGGCTTTAATACGCATCAACAGACAACAGCAAAACCACTAGATAAAAAAGATACAATGTAGTGTATCAATAATACTCGAACTTTACGTTTACGTGGATTTTTGTTTGGATTAATTTATATTTTTGTTTTTATTGGTGTATTTTGTATCTTTTAGGTACAAATCGAGAATTAGGTGTCCAGGAAGCAAAAATGACCAAAGGGTAAGAAAAGAGTTGCAATTAAGAAAATAAAATCAAATTAGAAGAGGGAATCCCTCAACATCTTTGGTAGTGTCCACGAAGTCGAGCATAACTCTCTCATCCGGACTCTAAATCGGCTGGTTCCGGTGGGATTAGAAAGCTATTTCAGTGGGCTACAATTCCCGTCTAACGTGAAAATTCCAAATTCGGACTCGAACATGGTCAAAATTGGATTACAAAAGCGATCATGAATATACGTACTACAATTCAAGGATGTGAATGCGCATCAAGAAACGTGCACAATAACACTCGTTAGAAAAAATACGCACATGAGTAAAAGTTCAAAAGCCTGCACAAAAGTACTCACGCAAAAGAGCATTCGCAAAAATGATCATGAAAACACAAACTACAATCCTAGGACATTAATACAAATCAACAAACATGCACAAACACGCTCCCTCAAATGGACATGCACAAAAACGTACATGTAAAAAAACATGCGCAAAAAAGCATCCGCAACGACGTTCTTAAAAACCAAACTACAATACTATGACTTTAATACGCATCAATAGACAACAGCAAAACCACTAGATAAAAAAGATACAATGTAGTGTAGCAATAATACTCGACGTTTAGATTTACGTGGATTTTTGTTTGGATTAATTTATATTTTTGTTTTTATTGGTGTATTTTGTATCTTTTAGGTACAAATCGAGAATTAGGTGTCCAGGAAGCAAAAATGACCAAAGGGTAAGAAAAGAGTTGCAATTAAGAAAATAAAATCAAATTAGAAGAGGGAATCCCTCAACATCTTTGGTAGTGTCCACGAAGTCGAGCATAACTCTCTCATCCGGACTCTAAATCGGCTGGTTCCGGTGGGATTAGAAAGCTATTTCAGTGGGCTACAATTCCCGTCTAACGTGAAAATTCCAAATTCGGACTCGAACATGGTCAAAATTGGATTACAAAAGCGATCATGAATATACGTACTACAATTCAAGGATGTGAATGCGCATCAAGAAACGTGCACAATAACACTCGTTAGAAAAAATACGCACATGAGTAAAAGTTCAAAAGCCTGCACAAAAGTACTCACGCAAAAGAGCATTCGCAAAAATGATCATGAAAACACAAACTACAATCCTAGGACATTAATACAAATCAACAAACATGCACAAACACGCTCCCTCAAATGGACATGCACAAAAACGTACATGTAAAAAAACATGCGCAAAAAAGCATCCGCAACGACGTTCTTAAAAACCAAACTACAATACTATGACTTTAATACGCATCAATAGACAACAGCAAAACCACTAGATAAAAAAGATACAATGTAGTGTAGCAATAATACTCGACGTTTAGATTTACGTGGATTTTTGTTTGGATTAATTTATATTTTTGTTTTTATTGGTGGATTTGGTATCTTTTAGTTACAAATCGAGAATTAGGTGTCCAGGAAGCAAAAATGACCAAAGGGTAAGAAAAGAGTTGCAATTAAGAAAATAAAATCAAATTAGAAGAGAGAATCCCTCAACATCTTTGGTAGTGTCCACGAAGTCGAGCATAACTCTCTCATCCGAACTCCAAATCGACTGGATCCGGTGGCATTAGAAAGCTATTTCAGTGGGCTACAATTCCCGTCTAACGTGAAAATTCCAAATTCGGACTCGAACATGGTCAAAATTGGAAAACTAAAGCGATCATGAAAATACGTACTACAATTCAAGGACGTGAATGCGCATCAAGAAACGTGCACAAAAACACTCCCTAGAAAAGATACGCACATGAGTAAAAGTTCAAAAGCATGCACACAAGTACTCACGCAAAAGTGCATTCGCAAAAACGATCATGAAAACACAAACTACAATCCTAGGACATTAATACAAATCAACAAACATGCACAAACACGCTCCCTCAAATGGACATGTTAAAAAACGTACATGTAAAAAACATGCGCAAAAATGCATCCGCAACGACGTTCTTAAAAACACAAACTACAATACCATGGCTTTAATACGCATCAACAGACAACAGCAAAACCACTAGACAAAAAAGATACAATGTAGTGTAGCAATAATACTCGACGTTTACGTTTACGTGGATTTTTGTTTGGATTAATTTATATTTTTGTTTTTATTGGTGTATTTTGTATCTTTTAGGTACAAATCGAGAATTAGGTGTCCAGGAAGCGAAAATGACCAAAGGGTAAGAAAAGAGTTGCAATTAAGAAAATAAAATCAAATTAGAAGAGGGAATCCCTCAACATCTTTGGTAGTGTCCACGAAGTCGAGCATAACTCTCTCATCCGAACTCCAAATCGACTGGTTCCGGTGGCATTAGAAAGCTATTTCAGTGGGCTACAATTCCCGTCTAACGTGAAAATTCCAAATTCGGACTCGAACATGGTCATAATGGATAACAAAAGCGATCATGAAAATACGTACTACAATTCAAGGACGTGAATGCGCATCAAGAAACGTGCACAAAAACACTCGCTAGAAAAGATACGCACATGAGTAAAAGTTCAAAAGCATGCACACAAGTACTCACGCAAAAGTGCATTCGCAAAAAGGATCATGAAAACACAAACTACAATCCTAGGACATTAATACAAATCAACAAACATGCACAAACACGCTCCCTCAAATGGACATGTTAAAAAACGTACATGTAAAAAACATGCGCAAAAATGCATCCGCAACGACGTTCTTAAAAACACAAACTACAATACTATGGATTTAATACACATCAACAGACAACAGCAAAACCACTAGACAAAAAAGATACAATGTAGTGTAGCAATAATACTCGACGTTTACGTTTACGTGGATTTTTGTTTGGATTCATTTATATTTCTGTTTTTATTGGTGGATTTGGTATCTTTTAGGTACTTATCGAAAATTAGGTGTCCAGGAAGCGAAAATGATAAAAGGGTAAGAAAAGAGTTGCAATTAAGAAAATAAAATCAAATTAGAACAGAGAATCCCTCAACATCTTTGGTAGTGTCCACGAAGTCGAGCATAACTCTCTCATCCGGACTCCAAATTTGACTGCTTCCGGTGGCATTAGAAATGTATTTCAGTGGGCTACAATTCCCGTCTAACGTGAAAACTCCAAATTCGGACTCGAACATGGTCAAAATTGGATAACAAAAGCGATCATGAAAATACGTACTACAATTCAAGGACGTGAATGCGCATCAAGAAACGTGCACAAAAACACTCGCTAAAAAAAATACGCACATGAGTAAAAGTTCAAAAGCATGCACACAAGTACTCACGCAAAAGTGCATTCGCTAAAAGGATCATGAAAACACAAACTACAATCCTAGGACATTAATACAAATCAACAACCATGCACAAACACGCTCCCTCAAATGGACATGCACAAAAACATACATGTAAAAAAACATGCACAAAAAAGCATCCGCAACGACGTTCTTAAAAACCAAACTACAATACTATGACTTTAATACGCATCAACAGACAACAGCAAAACCACTAGATAAAAAAGATACAATGTAGTGTAGCAATAATACTCGACGTTTAGATTTACGTGGATTTTTGTTTGGATTAATTTATATTTTTATTTTTATTGGTGGATTTTGTATCTTTTAGTTACAAATCGAGAATTAGGTGTCCAGGAAGCAAAAATGACAAAAGGGTAAGAAAAGAGTTGCAACTAAGAAAATATAATCAAATTATAAGAGAGAATCCCTCAACATCTTTGGTAGTGTCCACGAAGTCGAGCATAACTCTCTCATCCGGACTCCAAATCGACTGGTTCCGGTGGCATTAGAAAGCTATTTCAGTGGGCTACAATTCCCGTCTAAGGTCAAAATTCCAAATTCAGACTCGAACATGGTCAAAATTGGATAACAAAAGCGATCATGAAAATACGTACCACAATTCAAGGACATGAATGTGTATGAAGAAACGTGCAGTGTAACACTCGCTAGAAAAGATACGCACATGAGTAAAAGTTCAAAAGCATGCACAAAAGTACTCACGCAAAAGTGCATTCGCAAAAAGGATCATGAAAACACAAACTACGATCCTAGAACACTAATACAAATCAACAAACATGCACAAACACGCTCCCTCAAATGGACATGCACATAAACGTACATGTAAAAAATCATGCGCAAAAGTGCATCCGCAACAATGTTCTTAAAAACACGAACTACAATACTATGACCTTAATACGCATCAACAGACAACAGCAAAAACACTAGATAAAAAAGATAGAATGGAGTGTAGCAATAATACTCGACCTTTACGTTTACGTGGATTTTTGTTTAGATTAATTTATTTTTTTGTTTTTATTGGTGGATTTGGTATCTTTTAGGTACAAATCAAAAATTAGGTGTCCATGAAGCAACAATTGATCAAAGGGTAAGAAAAGAGTTGCAATTAAGAAAATAAAATCAAATTAGAAGAGAGATTCCCTCAACATCTTTGGTAGTGTCCACGAAGTCGAGCATAACTCTCTCATCCGGACTCCAAATCGGCTGGTTCCGTTGGCATTAGAAAGCTATTTCAGTGTGCTACAATTCCCGTGTCACGTGAAAATTCCAAATTCGGACTCGAACATGGTCAAAATTGGATAACAAAAGCGATCGTGAAAATACGTACTACAATTCAAGGACATGAATGCGCATCAAGAAACGTGCACAAAAATACTCGCTAGAAAAGATACGTACATGAGTAAAAGTTCAAAGCAATGCACAAAAGTACTCACGCAAAAGTGCATTCGCAAAAAGGATCATGAAAACACAAACTACAATCCTAGGACATTAATACAAATAAACAAACATGCACAAGCACGCTCCCTCAAATGGACATGTACAAAAACGTACATGTAAAAAAACATGCGGAAAAGTGCATCCGCAACGACGTTCTTAAAAACCAAACTACAATACTATGACTTTAATACGCATCAACAGACAACAGCAAAAACACTAGATAAAAAAGATACAATGGAGTGTAGCAATAATACTCGACGTTTACATTTACGTGGATTTTTGTTTGGATTAATTTATATTTTTGTTTTTATTGGTGGATTTGGTATCTTTTAGGTAAAAATCGAGAATTAGGTGTCCAGGAAGCAAAAATGACCAAAGGGTAAGAAAAGAGTTGCAATTAAGAAAATAAAATCAAATTAGAAGAGAGAATCCCTCAACATCTTTGGTAGTGTCCATGAAGTCGAGCATAACTCTCTCATCCGAACTCCAAATCGACTGGTTCCGGTGGAATAAGCAAGCTATTTCAATGGGCTACAATTCCCGTCGAACGTGAAAATTCCAAATTCGGACTTGAACATGGTCAAAATTGGATAACAAATGCGATCATGAAAATACGTACTACATTTCAAGGACATGAGTGCGCATCACGAAACGTGCACTATAACACTCGCTAGAAAACATGCGCACATGAGTACAAGTTCAAAAGCATGCACAAAAGTACTCACGCAAAAGGGTATTCACAAAAAGGATCATGAAAACACAAACTACAATCCTAGGACACTAATACAAATCAACAAACATGCACAAACAGGCTCCCTCAAATGGACATGCACAAAAACGTACATGTAAAAAAACATGCGCAAAAGTGCATCCGCAACAACATTCTTAAAAACACGAACTAGAATACTATGACTTTAATACGCATCAACAGACAACAACATAAACACTAGATAAAAAAGATACAATTGAGTGTAGCAATAATACTCGTCGTTTACGTTTACGTGGATTTTTGTTTAGATTAATTTATATTTCTGTTTTTATTGGTGGATTTGGTATCTTTTAGGTACAAATCGAAAATTAGGTGTCCAGGAAGCAAAAATTGATCAAAGGGTAAGAAAAGAGCTGCAATTAAGAAAATAAAATCAAATTAGAAGAGAGAATCCCTCAACATCTTTGGTAGTGTCCACGAATTCGAGCATAACTCTCTCATCCGGACTCCAAATCGACTGGTTCCGTTGGCATTAGAAAGCTACTTCAGTGTGCTACAATTTCCGTGTCACGTCAAAATTCCAAATTCGGACTCGAACATGGTCAAAATTGGATAACAAAAGCGATCATGAAAATACGTACTACAATTCAAGGATATGAATGCGCATCAGGAAACGTGCACAAAAATACTCGCTAGAAAAGATACGCACATGAGTAAAAGTTCAAAACAATGCACAAAAGTACTCACACAAAAGTGCATTCGCAAAAAGGATCATGAAAACACAAACTACAATCCTAGGACATTAATACAAATAAACAAACATGCACAAACACGCTCCCTCAAATGGACATGTACAAAAACGTACATGTAAAAAATCATGCGCAAAAGTGCATCAGCAGCAATATTCTTAAATGCACGAACTACAATACTATGACTTTAATACGCATCAACATACAACAGAAAAACACTAGATAAAAAAAGACACAATGGAGTGTAGCAATAGCACTCGATGTTTACGTTTACGTGGAGTTTTGTTTGGATTAATTTTTTTTTCTGTTTTTATTGGTGGATTTGGTATCTTTTAGGTAAAAATCGAAAATTAGGTGTCCATGAAGCAAAAACTGATCAAAGGGTAAGAAAAGAATTGCAATTAAGAAAATAAAATCAAATTAGAAGAGAGAATCCCTCAACATCTTTGGTAGTGTCCACGAAGTAGAGCATAACTCTCTCATCCGTACTCCAAATTTGACTGGTTCCGGTGGCATTAGAAAGCTATTTCAGTGGGCTACAATTCCCGTCTAGCGTCAAAATTCCAAATTAGGACTCGAACAAGGTCAAAATTGGATAACAAAAGCGATCATGAAAATACGTACTACAATTCAAGGACATGAATGTGCATCATGAAACGTGCACAAAAACACTCGCTAGAAAAGATACGCACATGAGTAAAAGTTCAAAAGCATGCACAAAAGTACTCACGCAAAAGTGCATTCGCAAAAAGGATCATGAAAACACTACTACAATCCTAGGACATTAATACAAATCAACAAACATTCACAAACACGCACCCTCAAATGGACATGCACAAAAACGTACATGTAAAAAAACATGCGCAAAAGTGCATCCGCAACAACGTTCTTAAAAACACGAACTACAATACTATGACTTTAATACGCATCAACAGACAACAGTAAAAACACTAGATAAAAAAGATACAATGGAGTGTAGCAATAATACTCGACGTTTATGTGTACGTGGATTTTTGTTTGGATTAATTTATATTTCTGTTTTTATTTGCGGATTTGGTATCTTTTAGGTACAAATCAAAAATTAGGTGTCCAGGAAGCAAAAATGATCGAAGGGTAAGAAAAGAGTTGCAATTAAGAAAATATAGTCAAATTATAAGAGAGAATCCCTCAACATCTTTGGTAGTGTCCACGAAGTCGAGCATAACTCTCTCATCCGGACTCCAAATCGACTGGTTCTGGTGGCATTAGAAAGCTATTTCAGTGGGCTACAATTCCCGTCTTACCTCAAAATTCCGAATTCGGACTCGAACATGGTCAAAATTGAATAACAAAAGCGATCATGAAAATACGTACTACAATTCAAGGACATGAATGCGCATCAAGAAACGTGCAGTATAACACTCCCTAGAAAAGATACGCACATGAGTAAAAGTTCAAAAGCATGCACAAAAGTACTCACGCAAAAGTGCATTCGCAAAAAGGATCATGCAAACACAAACTACGATCCTAGGACACTAATACAAATCAACAAACATGCACAAAGACGCTCCCTCAAATGGACATGCACAAAAACGTACATGTAAAAAAACATGCGCAAAAGAGCATCCGCAACAACGTTCTTAAAAACACGAACTACAAAACTATGACTTTAATACGCATCAACAGACAACAACAAAAACACTAGATAAAAAAGATACAATTGAGTGTAGCAATAATACTCGACGTTTACGTTTACGTGGATTTTTGTTTGGATTAATTTATATTTCTGTTTTTATTGGTGGATTTGGTATCTTTCAGGTACAAATCAAAAAATAGGTGTCCATGAAGCAAAAATGATCAAACGGTAAGAAAAGAGTTGCAATTAAGAAAATATAGTCAAATTATAAGAGAGAATCCCTCAACATCTTTGGTAGTGTCCACGAAGTCGAGCATAACTCTCTCATCCGGACTCCAAATCGACTGGTTCTGGTGGCATTAGAAAGCTATTTCAGTGGGCTACAATTCCCGTCTAGCGTCAAAATTCCAAATTAGGACTCGAACATGGTCAAAATTGAATAACAAAAGCGATCATGAAAATACGTACTACAATTCAAGGACATGAATGCGCATCAAGAAACGTGCAGTATAACACTCCCTAGAAAAGATACGCACATGAGTAAAAGTTCAAAAGCATGCACAAAAGTACTCACGCAAAAGTGCATTCGCAAAAAGGATCATGCAAACACAAACTACGATCCTAGGACACTAATACAAATCAACAAACATGCACAAAGACGCTCCCTCAAATGGACATGCACAAAAACGTACATGTAAAAAAACATGCGCAAAAGAGCATCCGCAACAACGTTCTTAAAAACACGAACTACAAAACTATGACTTTAATACGCATCAACAGACAACAACAAAAACACTAGATAAAAAAGATACAATTGAGTGTAGCAATAATACTCGACGTTTACGTTTACGTGGATTTTTGTTTGGATTAATTTATATTTCTGTTTTTATTGGTGGATTTGGTATCTTTCAGGTACAAATCAAAAAATAGGTGTCCATGAAGCAAAAATGATCAAAGGGTAAGAAAAGAGTTGCAATTAAGAAAATATAATCAAATTATAAGAGAGAATCCCTCAACATCTTTGGTAGTGTCCACGAAGTCGAGCATAACTCTCTCATCCGGACTCCAAATCGACTGGTTCTGGTGGCATTAGAAAGCTATTTCAGTGGGCTACAATTCCCGTCTTACCTCAAAATTCCAAATTCGGACTCGAACATGGTCAAAATTGAATAACAAAAGCGATCATGAAAATACGTACTACAATTCAAGGACATGAATGCGCATCAAGAAACGTGCAGTATAACACTCCCTAGAAAAGATACGCACATGAGTAAAAGTTCAAAAGCATGCACAAAAGTACTCACGCAAAAGTGCATTCGCAAAAAGGATCATGCAAACACAAACTACGATCCTAGGACACTAATACAAATCAACAAACATGCACAAAGACGCTCCCTCAAATGGACATGCACAAAAACGTACATGTAAAAAAACATGCGCAAAAGAGCATCCGCAACAACGTTCTTAAAAACACGAACTACAATACTATGACTTTAATACGCATCAACAGACAACAGCAAAAACACTAGATAAAAAAGATACAATTGAGTGTAGCAATAATACTCGACGTTAACGTTTACGTGGATTTTTGTTTGGATTAATTTATATTTCTGTTTTTATTGGTGGATTTGCGTCTTTTAGGTCTAATCAAAAAATTGGGGTCCATGAAGCATAAATGATCAAACGGTAAGAAAAGAGTTGCAATTAAGAAAATATAATCAAATTATAAGAGAGAATCCCTCAACATCTTTGGTAGTGTCCACGAAGTCGAGCATAACTCTCTCATCCAAACTCCAAATTGACTGGTTCCGGTGGCATTAGAAAGCTATTTTAGTGGGCTACAATTCCCGTCTAGCGTCAAAATTCCAAATTAGGACTCGAACAAGGTCAAAATTGGATAACAAAAGCGATCATGAAAATACGTACTACAATTCAAGGACATGAATGTGCATCATGAAACGTGCACAAAAACACTCGCTAGAAAAGATACGCACATGAGTAAAAGTTCAAAAGCATGCACAAAAGTACTCACGCAAAAGTGCATTCGCAAAAAGGATCATGAAAACACTACTACAATCCTAGGACATTAATACAAATCAACAAACATTCACAAACACGCACCCTCAAATGGACATGCACAAAAACGTACATGTAAAAAAACATGCGCAAAAGTGCATCCGCAACAACGTTCTTAAAAACACGAACTACAATACTATGACTTTAATACGCATCAACAGACAACAGTAAAAACACTAGATAAAAAAGATACAATGGAGTGTAGCAATAATACTCGACGTTTATGTGTACGTGGATTTTTGTTTGGATTAATTTATATTTCTGTTTTTATTTGCGGATTTGGTATCTTTTAGGTACAAATCAAAAAATTAGGTGTCCAGGAAGCAAAAATGATCGAAGGGTAAGAAAAGAGTTGCAATTAAGAAAATATAATCAAATTATAAGAGAGAATCCCTCAACATCTTTGGTAGTGTCCACGAAGTCGAGCATAACTCTCTCATCCGGACTCCAAATCAACTGGTTCTGGTGGCATTAGAAAGCTATTTCAGGGGGCTACAATTCCCGTCTTACCTCAAAATTCCAAATTCGGACTCGAACATGGTCAAAATTGAATAACAAAAGCGATCATGAAAATACGTACTACAATTCAAGGACATGAATGCGCATCAAGAAACGTGCAGTATAACACTCCCTAGAAAAGATACGCACATGAGTAAAAGTTCAAAAGCATGCACAAAAGTACTCACGCAAAAGTGCATTCGCAAAAAGGATCATGCAAACACAAACTACGATCCTAGGACACTAATACAAATCAACAAACATGCACAAAGACGCTCCCTCAAATGGACATGCACAAAAACGTACATGTAAAAAAACATGCGCAAAAGAGCATCCGCAACAACGTTCTTAAAAACACGAACTACAATACTATGACTTTAATACGCATCAACAGACAACAACAAAAACACTAGATAAAAAAGATACAATTGAGTGTAGCAATAATACTCGACGTTAACGTTTACGTGGATTTTTGTTTGGATTAATTTATATTTCTGTTTTTATTGGTGGATTTGGTATCTTTTAGGTACAAATCAAAAAATAGGTGTCCATGAAGCAAAAATGATCAAAGGGTAAGAAAAGAGTTGCAATTAAGAAAATATAATCAAATTATAAGAGAGAATCCCTCAACATCTTTGGTAGTGTCCACGAAGTCGAGCATAACTCTCTCATCCAAACTCCAAATTGACTGGTTCCGGTGGCATTAGAAAGCTATTTCAGTGGGCTACAGTTCCCGTCTAGCGTCAAAATTCCAAATTAGGACTCGAACAAGGTCAAAATTGGATAACAAAAGCGATCATGAAAATACGTACTACAATTCAAGGACATGAATGTGCATCATGAAACGTGCACAAAAACACTCGCTAGAAAAGATACGCACATGAGTAAAAGTTCAAAAGCATGCACAAAAGTACTCACGCAAAAGTGCATTCGCAAAAAGGATCATGAAAACACTACTACAATCCTAGGACATTAATACAAATCAACAAACATTCACAAACACGCACCCTCAAATGGACATGCACAAAAACGTACATGTAAAAAAACATGCGCAAAAGTGCATCCGCAACAACGTTCTTAAAAACACGAACTACAATACTATGACTTTAATACGCATCAACAGACAACAGTAAAAACACTAGATAAAAAAGATACAATGGAGTGTAGCAATAATACTCGACGTTTATGTTTACGTGGATTTTTGTTTGGATTTATTTATATTTCTGTTTTTATTTGTGGATTTGGTATCTTTTAGGTACAAATCAAAAATTAGGTGTCCAGGAAGCAAAAATGATCGAAGGGTAAGAAAAGAGTTGCAATTAAGAAAATATAATCAAATAATAAGAGAGAATCCCTCAACATCTTTGGTAGTGTCCACGAAGTCGAGCATAACTCTCTCATCCGGACTCGAAATCGACTGGTTCTGGTGGCATTAGAAAGCTATTTCAGTGGGCTACAATTCCCGTCTTACCTCAAAATTCCAAATTCGGACTCGAACATGGTCAAAATTGAATAACAAAAGCGATCATGAAAATACGTACTACAATTCAAGGACATGAATGCGCATCAAGAAACGTGCAGTATAACACTCCCTAGAAAAGATACGCACATGAGTAAAAGTTCAAAAGCATGCACAAAAGTACTCACGCAAAAGTGCATTCGCAAAAAGGATCATGCAAACACAAACTACGATCCTAGGACACTAATACAAATCAACAAACATGCACAAAGACGCTCCCTCAAATGGACATGCACAAAAACGTACATGTAAAAAAACATGCGCAAAAGAGCATCCGCAACAACGTTCTTAAAAACACGAACTACAATACTATGACTTTAATACGCATCAACAGACAACAACAAAAACACTAGATAAAAAAGATACAATTGAGTGTAGCAATAATACTCGACGTTTACGTTTACGTGGATTTTTGTTTGGATTAATTTATATTTCTCTTTTTATTGGTGGATTTGGTATCTTTTAGGTACAAATCAAAAAATAGGTGTCCATGAAGCAAAAATGATCAAAGGGTAAGAAAAGAGTTGCAATTAAGAAAATATAATCAAATTATAAGAGAGAATCCCTCAACATCTTTGGTAGTGTCCACGATGTCGAGCATAACTCTCTCATCCAAACTCCAAATCGACTGGGTCCGGGGGCATTAGAAAAGCATTTCAGAGGGCTACAATTCCCGTCTAGCATCAAAATTCCAAATTAGGACTCGAACATGGGCAAAATTGGATAACAAAAGCGATCATGAAAATACGTACTACAAGGCGGGGAGGAAAAATAAATCATGAAACGTGCACAAATACACTCGCTAGAAAAAATACGCACATGAGTAAAAGTTCAAAAGCCTGCACAAAAGTACTCACGCAAAAGTGCATTCGCAAAAAGGATCATGAAAACACAAACTACAATCCTAGGACATTAATACAAATCAACAAACATGCACAAACACGCTCCCTCAAATGGACATGCACAAAAACGTACATGTAAAAAAACATGCGCAAATGTGCATCCGCAACAACGTTCTTAAAAACACGAACTACAATACTATGACTTTAATACGCATCAACAGACAACAGTAAAAACACTAGATAAAAAAGATACAATTGAGTGTAGCAATAATACTCGTCGTTTACGTTTACGTGGATTTTTGTTTGGATTAATTTATATTTCTGTTTTTATTGGTGGATTTGGTATCTTTTAGGTACAAATCGAAAATTAGGTGTCCAGGAAGCAAAAATTGATCAAAGGGTAAGAAAAGAGCTGCAATTAAGAAAATAAAATCAAATTAGAAGAGAGAATCCCTCAACATCTTTGGTAGTGTCCACGAAGTCGAGCATAACTCTCTCATCCGGACTCCAAATCGACTGGTTCCGTTGGCATTAGAAAGCTACTTCAGTGTGCTACAATTCCCGTGTCACGTCAAAATTCCAAATTCGGACTCGAACATGGTCAAAATTGGATAACAAAAGCGATCGTGAAAATACGTACTACAATTCAAGGACATGAATGCGCATCAGGAAACGTGCACAAAAATACTCGCTAGAAAAGATACGCACATGAGTAAAAGTTCAAAACAATGCACAAAAGTACTCACACAAAAGTGCATTCGCAAAAAGGATCATGAAAACACAAACTACAATCCTAGGACATTAATACAAATAAACAAACATGCACAAACACGCTCCATCAAATGGACATGTACAAAAACGTACATGTAAAAAATCATGCGCAAAAGTGCATCAGCAGCAATATTCTTAAATGCACGAACTACAATACTATGACTTTAATACGCATCAACATACAACAGAAAAAGACTAGATAAAAAAAGACACAATGGAGTGTAGCAATAGCACTCGATGTTTACGTTTACGTGGAGTTTTGTTTGGATTAATTTTTATTTCTGTTTTTATTGGTGGATTTGGTATCTTTTAGGTACAAATCGAAAATTAGGTGTCCAGGAAGCAAAAACTGATCAAAGGTTAAGAAAAGAATTGCAATTAAGAAAATAAAATCAAATTAGAAGAGAGAATCCCTCAACAGCTTTGGTAGTGTCCACGCAGTCGTGCATAACTCTCTCATCCGGACTCCAAATCGACTGGTTCCTGTGGCATTACAAAGCTCTTTCAGTTGGCCACAATTTCCGTCTAACGTCAAATTTCCAAATTCGGACCCGAACTTGGTCAAAATTGGATAACAAAAGCGATCATGAAAATACGTACTTCAATCCAAGGACATCAATGCGCATCATGAAACGTGCACAATAACACTCGCTAGAAAAGATAAGCACATGATTAAAAGTTCAAAAGCATGCACAAAAGTTCTCACGCAAAAGTGCATTCGCAAAAAGGATCATGAAAACACAAACAACAATCCTAGAACATTAATACAAATCAACAAACATGCACAAACACGCTCCCTCAAATGGACATGCACAAAAACGTACATGTAGAAAAACATGCGCAAAAGTGCATCCGCAACGACGTTCTTAAAAACACGAACTACAATAGTATGACTTTAATACGCATCAACAGACAACAACAAAAACACTAGATAAAAAAGATACAATGGAGTGTAGCAATAATACTCGACGTTTACGTTTACGTGGATTTTTGTTTGGATTAATTTATATTTCTGTTTTTATTGGTGGATTTGGTATCTTTTAGGTACAAATCAAAAATTAGGTGTCCAAAAAGCAAAAATGATCAAAGGGTTAGAAACGAGATGCAATTTATAAGAAAATAAAATCAAATTAGAAGAGAGAATCCCTCAACATCTTTGGTAGTGTCAACGAAGTCGAGCATAACTCTCTCATCCGGACTCAAACTCGACTGGTTCCGGTGGCATTAGAAAGCTATTTCAGTGGGCTACAATTCCCGTCTAACGTGAAAAGTCCAAATTCGGACTCGAACATGGTCACAATTGGATAACAAAAGCGATCATGAAAATACGTACTACAGTTCAAGGACGGGAATGCGCATCAAGAAACGTGCACAAACACACTCGCTAGAAAAGATACGCACATGAGTAAAATTTCAAAAGCCTGCACAAAAGTACTCACGCAAAAGTGCATTCGCAAAAAGGATCATGAAAACACAAACTACAATCCTAGGACATTAATACAAATCAACAAACATGCACAAACACGCTCCCTCAAATGGACATGCACAAAAACGTACATGTAAAAAAACATGCGCAAAAGTGCATCCACAACGACGTTCTTAAACACACGAACTACAATACTATGACTTTAATACGCATCAACAGACAACAGCAAAAAGACTAGATAAAAAAGATACAATGGCGTGCAGCAATAATACTCGACGTTTACGTTTACATGGATTTTTGTTTGGAATAATTTATATTTTCGTTGTTATTGGTGGATTTGGTATCTTTTAGGTACAAATCGAGAATTAGGTGTCCAGGAAGCAAAAATGACCAAAGGGTAAGAAAATAGTTGTAATTAAGAAAATAAAATCAAATTAGAAGAGAGAATCCCTCAACATCTTTGGTAGTGTCCACGAAGTCGAGCATAACTATCTCATCCAGACTCCAAATCGACTGGTTCCGGTGGCATTAGAAAGCTATTTCAGTGGGCTACAATTCCCGTCTAGCGTCAAAATTCCAAATTAGGACTCGAACATGGTCAAAATTGGATAACAAAAGCGATCATGAAAATACGTACTACAATTCAAGGACATGAATGTGCATCATGAAACGTGCACAAAAACACTCGCTAGAAAAGATACGTACATGAGTAAAAGTTCAAAAGCATGCACAAAAGTACTCACGCAAAAGTGCATTCGCAAAAAGGATCATGAAAACACTACTACAATCCTAGGACATTAATACAAATCAACAAACATTCACAAACACGCACCCTCAAATGGACATGCACAAAAACGTACATGTACAAAAACATGCGCAAAAGTGCATCCGCAACAACGTTCTTAAAAACACGAACTACAATACTATGACTTTAATACGCATCAACAGACAACAGTAAAAACACTAGATAAAAAAGATACAATGGAGTGTAGCAATAATACTCGAAGTTTATGTTTACGTGGATTTTTGTTTGGATTAATTTATATTTCTTTTTTTATTGGTGGATTTGGTATCTTTTAGGTACAAATCAAAAAATTGGTGTCCATGAAGCAAAAAAAATCAAACGGTAAGAAAAGAGTTGCAATTAAGAAAATATAATCAAATTATAAGAGAGAATCCCTCAACATCTTTGGTAGTGTCCACGAAGTCGAGCATAACTCTCTCATCCAAACTCCAAATCGAATGGTTCCGGTGGCATTAGAAAGCTATTTCAGTGGGCTACAATTCCCGTCAGCATCAAAAT
>NW_012195007.1:152699-176931 GCF_000504015.1 Erythranthe guttata | reverse complement strand
CTGTGGTCCACTAAGCGTTAGTGCTAGGGGTGGTTTTAACTACTTTGGAACTTTACCGATGATTATTCTAGGTATGGTTTCGTATCTCATTGAAGTATAAGTCTGAAACTTTTGAAAAGTTCAAAGATTTTAGACACCAAGTAGAAAACCAACTCGGTAGACGTATTAAGAAACTACGATCCGATCGTGGTGGCGAATACTTAAGTACTGAGTTTATAGACTATCTTAAAGAGAATGGGATTCTGTCTCAATGGACTCCTCCTGGAACTCCTCAACTTAATGGAGTTTCCGAACGTCGGAATCGAACACTGTTAGACATGGTTCGATCTATGATGGGGTTCACCGAGCTACCGGCATACCTATGGGGTCATGCACTCCTAACTGCCGTGTATTTGCTGAATAGGGTTAATACCAAAGCAGTTGACTCCACACCTTATGAACTTTGGCACTCCAAGAAACCCACGTTTAAACATATTAGGATATGGGGTTGTCCCGCTTATGTGAAGCGGCTAGTGGGAGATAAGTTGGATGGAAAATCCGACCTATGCTATTTTGTGGGGTATCCCGAGGATTCCATGGGATACGAATTCTACTATGTTTCCGAGGCAAAGGTGTTCGTCTCGAGAAATGCCGTGTTCCTTGAGAAGGAATTTCTATCGGATAGAAAGGGCAGTGTAGTTGATCTCGAAAAAGTTCGAGAACCACAATCTGAAGTTCAAGCACAACAATCAGATAATGAACCAATTCAACAAACCACTAACATACCTCCTGAACCGTCGCTGCGTAGATCCGAAAGAGTTCGGAGAGCGCCCGACAGGTTATTCCTCGTTGATGAAGTTGACCAAGGATGTGATCCTAGAACTTTCAACGAAGCTGTATCGGATACAGACAAGGGACATTGGCTTAATGCCATGAAATCCGAAATGGACTCTATGTACTCCAACAAGGTATGGACCTTGGTAGATCCACCCGAGGGAATTGTTCCCATAGGCTGCAAGTGGATCTATAAGAAGAAAATTGGAGTAGATGGAAAGGTATCGACCTACAAGGCTAGATTGGTAACGAAGGGTTATACTCAAAAGCAAGGAGTTGACTATGAGGAAACCTTCTCTCCAGTTGCTATGCTTAAGTCCATTAGGATTTTGCTGGCCATTTCTGCGTGGTATGACTACGAGATATGGCAAATGGATGTGAAGACCGCTTTCCTTAATGGGGACATTGAGGAAGAAATTTACATGGCGCAGCCGGAAGGCTTCATATCTTCTGGAGATGAGCAAAAGGTTTGCAAACTCCAGCGATCCATTTATGGATTGAAACAAGCATCCCGTAGTTGGAACAAAAGGTTCGACACAACTATCAAAGAGTTTGAATTTGTGAAAAACCCGGAGGAACCTTGTGTCTACAAGAAGGTTAGTGGGAGTGCAGTGACTTTTCTTGTACTTTATGTTGATGACATACTACTCATTGGGAATGATGTAGGGATGTTGCAGTCGACTAAAGTATGGTTATCCACACGTTTCTCGATGAAGGATTTGGGAGAAGCATCCTACGTATTGGGAATACGGATCTATAGAGATAGATCGAGGAGATTGCTTGGCTTGTCCCAATCCATGTACATAGACACCGTTCTCAAACGGTTTAGCATGGAAGAATCCAAGAAGGGATTCTTGCCAATGTCCCATGGGGTTCGTCTCTCGAAATCCATGCGTCCTCAAACGCAAATGGAAATCGAGGAGATGAAAAGGACACCTTATGCATCCCCTATAGGAAACATAATGTATGGCATGCTGTGTACACGACCTGATATTGCGTATGCTGTGAGCGTCACAAGCAGATATCAGTCCGACCCCGGCCCAGCCCATTGGAAGGCTGTGAAGGACATTCTCAAGTACTTGCGAAGAACTCGAGATTTGTTTTTGGTCTATGGGGATACCGAGTTGAAATTAGAAGGCTTCACGGATTCTAGTTTTCAATCGGACGTGGATGACTCGAAGTCAAACTCGGGGTATATATTCAAGGTCAACGGGGGTGCCGTGTGTTGGAAGAGTTCAAAACAAGGCACGACGGCTGATTCCACCACCGAGGCTGAATATATTGCAGCATCAGATGCTTCAAAGGAAGGGTCATGGATTAGGAAATTCATCCAAGAGTTGGGTGTATTTCCGAACGCTAGCGATCCAGTACGGCTGTACTGCGATAACAACGGAGCCGTAGCGCAAGCTAAGGAACCAAGAGCTCATCAGAAGTCGAAGCACGTGTTGAGAAAATACCATGTGATCCGAGAGATCATAGAGAGAGGTGAAGTCAAGCTAGACAGAGTCACCTCGGAGGACAATATTGCAGATCCCTTCACCAAGCCATTGTCAGGATCAGTCCACGAGAAACATCGAGAGTCGATGGGACTTAGATTTATGAGTAGTTGGCTTTAGGTCAAGTGGGAGATTGTTAGAGTAGGTGACCGGCAAGCCAACTTGTGGCTGTGGTCTTTCTCTTTTCTTTGTAATAAAACAATCGTTTTTCGTTCGTAATAATAAAATATCTTATTTGGCATTCTATATCTGTTATCCCATGCAAGCAGCATAGATATAGTCCTAACGAGTTACTCTATTACTGTGAGTTGATCTAGTAGAATCGTGAGATAACTCAGCAATGTAATGTAACTGTTAAACCTTGTTCCTAGTCGATGGGTTACGCCAATAATGAGGATACCGGCCTTTCCCTTTTGAGACTAGCACTTAGTGTATGTGTACTGCGTCTCATCAGTCCTCGGTGTTGTGACATCGGCATACTTGAGTGGGTGCTCATACTGGATGAGTTCACTGAACTCCCTCGCCCTAGAAATCTATAAGTGGTTCTCATTCGTCGAGTAATAGGTTTCTAAGATATAGTTGTACACCATTAGTCCTTAAGACCCAGACATCACCGTGACTTCACTAGAGGACCGATTGTATCGTGACCTGTCCCTGAGTCCCACCGCGGACCGCTCCAAGGGCCAACGTTCGTGCAATCCGAAATCTAGTGTGAAGTCTGTGCATTGTAGTAGGGGATTCGAGCGCTTGAGTAGTCATGGATGTCCTGTGTGTTCTGACGGTTTATAATCCATGGAATCTCTGGCCAGAGTTGATAGTGGGGTGATTAGGGAAATGTGTTTCCCTAAGTCGCACACGAACGGATTTATAATACCTAGAACGTTCGCACGGTTATTGAACTTTATAAGAGGTCTCGGTGAACCAATGCCTCTAGCTCAATCGGGATATGTGCTACGAAGGGATCGTACTGTACGCTAACTATATCATAAGGTTCTTGCAGGCACTTCATTTGTATCTAGGGAATCATGACGCGTAGTTGCTAGACGCCAATCTTGATTCGTTGGGCGCCGATTTGATCGGGATTAGGTAAAATGAGTTTTACTCTAATCGGGACTCTTGGGAGGAGTTCGTATAAGAACAATGTGTTGTTCGAATCACAAAGAGTTGTGAGCCCACGGCTAGCATACACCTGAACCATTGAGGGTCACACTTCTCGTGTAATATAGATCCTTGATAACAACAAGCATAGATTAATGTGTTAATCTTTGAACGATTGGATGTCGATATGATTGAATCCAAGATTCGTAATTGTGAATTGCGAATTGGAATAAACGTAGAGAAAGAGAGACATGCGGAATTTAGTGAACTTTCTAAATTGGGAAGCTTCCCGATTTAGCAAGTCCACTGAAGTGGAAGTTTCCAATTTTGGAAATTGGAAATTTCGAAGAGGCACTCGTATCGACGAGGACTTTGAGCTCGTCACAAATATAATTTTGTTATAATTTTGTGGACGATCGTTTGTTAGAAACGAGGCCGACAAGGGGATGGGCTTAATGCATCAGTGGGTCAAGCCCAATGACTTAAGCCCGCTAGGGTTGAAAACCCTAGGTATAAATAGACCTCAAAAGGAGTTTTGAGATCAGATTTTTCAGCACAAAAACCCTAGCCGCTCAACACCTCTCGGCCGTTGCATCTCCGCCGCGCCACCGCCGACCACCGCCGGAAACGCCGCCGGTTTTCTCCTCTTTCTCCTTCGTTTTATTCGTGTTGTTATCTAACTCGTTTATATCTAGTGCTATAGTTCGAGTGGGTCGAAAATACGAGGTGAAACCTAATTGGAGAGGAGCTGCTGCCCCGACGAATCCGTGCACCACCGCACGCGCCGCACCGCCGCTCACGCGCCGCCGCTGCCGCTGCCACGCGCCGCCGCTGCTGCTGCCGTTCGTCGCCGTTCGTTGCCTGCTGGATCAGCTCGGTCCAGCCGTGAGGTGCAGCCCCGTGGATTGGTAATTAGCAGCTTGTACGTGACTCGTTCTAGGATTTCGATTCGTCGAAATCGCACGCTACAAGAGGTAATTAAATCGGAACTTTCGTAATTCGATTCGAACATGTTTGTATGATTATTAATTTGCGAGCATGAGTAATACGTGATTACATGTTTCGATTTTGTTAAATGATGAATAAGCATGTTTCGTGATTTTTCGGTTTTATGTATTTTTCTATTAAATCGAAAATTACCATATGTATGGCGGAAGCGTTAAGGTACGTTGACTGTGTGATTAGTATTGCATGTAATCGAAACTAGTTCGATATAAAATTTTTAAATTCCGCTGCGTATACATGCACGATCCCCAACAGAAAATACGTACTACAATTCAAGGACGTGAATGCGCATCAAGAAACGTGCACAAAAACACTCCCTAGAAAAGATACGCACATGAGTAAAAGTTCAAAAGCATGCACACAAGTACTCACGCAAAAGTGCATTCGCAAAAAGGATCATGAAAACACAAACTACAATCCTAGGACATTAATACAAATCAACAAACATGCACAAACACGCTCCCTCAAATGGACATGTTAAAAAACGTACATGTAAAAAACATGCGCAAAAATGCATCCGCAACGACGTTCTTAAAAACACAAACTACAATACCATGGCTTTAATACGCATCAACAGACAACAGCAAAACCACTAGATAAAAAAGATACAATGTAGTGTAGCAATAATACTCGACGTTTACGTTTACGTGGATTTTTGTTTGGATTAATTTATATTTTTGTTTTTATTGGTGTATTTTGTATCTTTTAGGTACAAATCGAGAATTAGGTGTCCAGGAAGCAAAAATGACCAAAGGGTAAGAAAAGAGTTGCAATTAAGAAAATAAAATCAAATTAGAAGAGGGAATCCCTCAACATCTTTGGTAGTGTCCACGAAGTCGAGCAAAACTCTCTCATCCAGACTCCAAATTGGCTGGTTCCAGTGGGATTAGAAAGCTATTTCAGTGGGCTACAATTCCCGTCTAACGTGAAAATTCCAAATTCGGACTCGAACATGGTCATAATTGGATAACAAAAGCGATCATGAAAATACGTACTACAATTCAAGGATGTGAATGCGCATCAAGAAACGTGCACAAAAACACTCACCAGAAAAGATATGCACATGAGTAAAAGTTCAAAAGCCTGCCCAAAAGTACTCACGCAAAAGTGCATTCGCAAAAAGGATGATGAAAACACAAACTACAATCCTAGGACATTAATACAAATCAACAAACATGCACAAACACGCTCCCTCAAATGGACATGCAGAAAAACGTACATGTAAAAAAACATGCACAAAAAAGCATCCGCAACGACGTTCTTAAAAACCAAACTACAATACTATGACTTCAAAACGCATCAATAGACAACAGCAAAACCACTAGATAAAAAAGATACAATGTAGTGTAGCAATAATACTCGACGTTTAGATTTACGTGGATTTTTGTTTGGATAAATTTATATTTTTGTTTTTATTGGTGGATTTTGTATCTTTTAGTTACTAATCGAGAATTAGGTGTCCAGGAAGCAAAAATGACCAAAGAGTAAGAAAAGAGTTGCAATTAAGAAAATAAAATCAAATTAGAAGAGGGAATCCCTCAACATCTTTGGTAGTGTTCACGAAGTCGAGCAAAACTCTCTCATGCGGACTCCAAATCGGCTGGTTCAGGTGGCATTAGAAAGCTATTTCAGTGGGCTACAATTCCCGTCTAACGTGAAAATTCCAAATTCGGACTCGAACATGGTCAAAATTGGATAACAAAAGCGATCATGAAAATACGTACTACAATTCAAGGACGTGAATGCGCATCAAGAAACGTGCACAAAAACACTCCCTAGAAAAGATACGCACATGAGTAAAAGTTCAAAAGCCTGCACAAAAGTACTCACGGAAAAGTGCATTCGCTAAAAGGATCAAGAAAACACAAACTACAATCCTAGGACATCAATACAAATCAACAAACATGCACAAACACGCTCCCTCAAATGGACATGCACAAAAACATACATGTAAAAAAACATGCACAAAAAAGCATCCGCAACGACGTTCTTAAAAACCAAACTACAATACTATGACTTTAATACGCATCAACAGACAACAGCAAAACCACTAGATAAAAAAGATACAATGTAGTATAGCAATAATGCTCGACGTTTCGATTTACGTGGATTTTTGTTTGGATTAATTTATATTTTAGTTTTTATTGGTGGATTTGGTATCTTTTAGTTACAAATCGAGAATTAGGTGTCCAGGAAGCAAAAATGACCAAAGGGTAAGAAAAGAGTTGCAATTAAGAAAATAAAATCAAATTAGAAGAGGGAATCCCTCAACATCTTTGGTAGTGTCCACGAAGTCGAGCATAACTCTCTCATCCGAAATCCAAATCGACTGGTTCCGGTGGCATTAGAAAGCTATTTGAGTGGGCTACAATTCCCGTCTAACGTGAAAATTCCAAATTCGGACTCGAACATGGTCAAAATTGGAAAACTAAAGCGATCATGAAAATACGTACTACAATTCAAGGACGTGAATGCGCATCAAGAAACGTGCACAAAAACACTCCCTAGAAAAGATACGCACATGAGTAAAAGTTCAAAAGCATGCACACAAGTACTCACGCAAAAGTGCATTCGCAAAAAGGATCATGAAAACACAAACTACAATCCTAGGACATTAATACAAATCAACAAACATGCACAAACACGCTCCCTCAAATGGACATGTTAAAAAACGTACATGTAAAAAACATGCGCAAAAATGCATCCGCAACGACGTTCTTAAAAACACAAACTACAATACCATGGCTTTAATACGCATCAACAGACAACAGCAAAACCACTAGATAAAAAAGATACAATGTAGTGTAGCAATAATACTCGACGTTTACGTTTACGTGGATTTTTGTTTGGATTAATTTATATTTTTGTTTTTATTGGTGTATTTTGTATCTTTTAGGTACAAATCGAGAATTAGGTGTCCAGGAAGCAAAAATGACCAAAGGGTAAGAAAAGAGTTGCAATTAAGAAAAAAAAATCAAATTAGAAGAGGGAATCCCTCAACATCTTTGGTAGTGTCTGTTAGAGTAGGTGACCGGCAAGCCAACTTGTGGCTGTGGTCTTTCTCTTTTCTTTGTAATAAAACAATCGTTTTTCGTTCGTAATAATAAAATATCTTATTTGGCATTCTATATCTGTTATCCCATGCAAGCAGCATAGATATAGTCCTAACGAGTTACTCTATTACTGTGAGTTGATCTAGTAGAATCGTGAGATAACTCAGCAATGTAATGTAACTGTTAAACCTTGTTCCTAGTCGATGGGTTACGCCAATAATGAGGATACCGGCCTTTCCCTTTTGAGACTAGCACTTAGTGTATGTGTACTGCGTCTCATCAGTCCTCGGTGTTGTGACATCGGCATACTTGAGTGGGTGCTCATACTGGATGAGTTCACTGAACTCCCTCGCCCTAGAAATCTATAAGTGGTTCTCATTCGTCGAGTAATAGGTTTCTAAGATATAGTTGTACACCATTAGTCCTTAAGACCCAGACATCACCGTGACTTCACTAGAGGACCGATTGTATCGTGACCTGTCCATGAGTCCCACCGCGGACCACTCCAAGGGCCAACGTTCTTGCAATCCGAAATCTAGTGTGAAGTCTGTGCATTGTAGTAGGGGATTCGAGCGCTTGAGTAGTCATGGATGTCCTGTGTGTTCTGACGGTTTATAATCCATGGAATCTCTGGCCAGAGTTGATGGTGGGGTGATTAGGGAAATGTGTTTCCCTAAGTCGCACACGAACGGATTTATAATACCTAGAACGTTCGCACGGTTATTGAACTTTATAAGAGGTCTCGGTGAACCAATGCCTCTAGTTCAATCGGGACATGTGCTACGAAGGGATCCTACTCTACGCTAACTATATCATAAGGTTCTTGCAGGCACTTCATTTGTATCTAGGGAATCATGATGCGTAGTTGCTAGACGCCAATCTTGATTCGTTGGGCACCGATTTGATCGGGGATTAGGTAAAATGAGTTTTACTCTAATCGGGACTCTTGGGAGGAGTTCGTATAAGAACAATGTGTTGTTCGAATCACAAAGAGTTGTGAGCCCACGGCTAGCATACACCTGAACCATTGAGGGTCACACTTCTCGTGTAATATAGATCCTTGATAACAACAAGCATAGATTAATGTGTTAATCTTTGAACGATTGGATGTCGATATGATTGAATCCAAGATTCGTAATTGTGGATTGCGAATCGGAATAAACGTAGAGAAAGAGAGAAATGCGGAATTTAGTGAACTTTCTAAATTGGGAAGTTTCCCGATTTAGCAAGTCCACTGAAGTGGAAGTTTCCAATTTTGGAAATTGGAAATTTCGAAGAGGCACTCGTATCGACGAGGGCTTTGAGCTCGTCACAAATATAATTTTGTTATAATTTTGTGAACGATCGTTTATTAGAAACAAGGCCGACGAGGGAATGGGTTTAATGCATCAGTGGTTCAAGCCCAATGACTTAAGCCCGCTAGGGTTGAAAACCCTAGGTATAAATAGACCTCAAACAAGAGTTTGAGATCAGATTTTCAGCACCAAACCCTAGCCGCTCAAGCCCTAGCCGATCCCCTCTTCGGCCGTTGCTCCACCGGCGCGCCACCGCCGACCACCGCCGGAAAACCGCCGTTTTTCTTCTCTCGTTTCCTTCGTTTTATTCGTGTTGTTATCTAACTCGTTTACATCTAGTGCTGTAGTTCGAGTGGGTCGAAAATACGAGGTGAAACCTAATTGGAGAGGAGCTGCTGCCCCGACGAATCCACGCACCGCCGCACGCGCCGCACCGCCGCTCACGCGCCGCCGCTGCTGCTGCCACGCGCCGCCGCTGCTGCTGCCATTCGTCGCCGTTCGTTGCTTGCTGGATCAGCTTGGTCCAGCCGTGAATTGTAGCCCCGAGGATTGGTAATTTGCAGCTTGTACGTGACTCGTTCTAGGATTTCGATTCGTCGAAATCACACGCTACAAGAGGTAAATGAATCGAAACTTTCGTAAATTAATTCGAGCATGTTTTGTATGAATTATAATTTATGATTGTGAGTAATATGTGATTACGTGTTTCGATTTCATTGAATGATGTATAAGCATGTTTCGTGATTTTCGGTTTTACGTATTTTTCAATTAAATTGAAAATTACCATATGTATGGCGGAAGCGTTAAGGTACGTTGACTATGTGATTAGTTTATGCATGTAATCGAAATTAGTTCGATCTAAAATTTTTAAATTCCGCTGCGTATACATGCACGATCCCCAACAGTGTCCACGAAGTCGAGCATAACTCTCTCATCCGGACTCTAAATCGGCTGGTTCCAGTGGGATTAGAAAGCTATTTCAGTGGGCTACAATTCCCGTCTAACGTGAAAATTCCAAATTCGGACTCGAACGTGGTCAAAATTGGATAACAAAAGCGATCATGAATATACGTACTACAATTCAAGGACGTGAATGCGCATCAAGAAACGTGAACAATAACACTCATTAGAAAAAATACGCACATGAGTAAAAGTTCAAAAGCCTGCACAAAAGTACTCACGCAAAAGTGCATTCGCAAAAAGGATCATGAAAACACAAACTACAATCCTAGGACATTAATACAAATCAACAAACATGCACAAACACGCTCCCTCAAATGGACATGCACAAAAACGTACATGTAAAAAAACATGCGCAAAAAAGCATCCGCAACGACGTTCTTAAAAACCAAACTACAGTACTATGACTTTGATACGCATCAATAGACAACATCAAAACCACTAGATAAAAAAGATACAATGTAGTGTAGCAATAATACTCGACGTTCAGATTTACGTGGATTTTTGTTTGGATTAATTTATATTTTTGTTTTTATTGGAGGATTTTGTATCTTTTAGTTACAAATCGAGAATTAGGTGTCCAGGAAGCAAAAATGACCAAAGAGTAAGAAAAGAGTTGCAATTAAGAAAATAAAATCAAATTAGAAGAGGGAATCCCTCAACATCTTTGGTAGTGTCCACGAAGTCGAGCAAAACTCTCTCATCCGGACTCCAAATCGGCTGGTTCCGGTGGCATTAGAAAGCTATTTCAGTGGGCTACAATTCCCGTCTAACGGGAAAATTCCAAATTCGGACTCGAACAAGGTCAAAATTGGATAACAAAAGCGATCATGAAAATACGTACTACAATTCAAGGACGTGAATGCGCATCAAGAAACGTGCACAAAAACACTCGTTAGAAAAAATACGCACATGAGTAAAAGTTCAAAAGCCTGCACAAAAGTACTCACGCAAAAGTGCATTCGCTAAAAGGATCATGAAAACACAAACTACAATCCTAGGACATTAATACAAATCAAGAACCATGCACAAACACGCTCCCTCAAATGGACATGCACAAAAACATACATGTAAGAAAACATGCACAAAAAAGCATCCGCAACGACGTTCTTAAAAACCAAACTACAATACTATGACTTTAATACGCATCAACAGACAACAGCAAAACCACTAGATAAAAAAGATACAATGTAGTGTAGCAATAATACTCGACGTTTAGATTTACGTGGATTTTTGTTTGGATTAATTTATATTTTTGTTTTTATTGGTGGATTTTGTATCTTTTAGTTAAGAATCGAGAATTAGGTGTCCAGGAAGCAAAAATGACCAAAGGGTAAGAAAAGAGTTGCAATTAAGAAAATAAAATCAAATTATAAGAGGGAATCCCTCAACATCTTTGGTAGTGTCCACGAAGTCGAGCATAACTCTCTCATCCGAACTCCAAATCGGCTGGTTCCGGTGGCATTAGAAAGCTGTTTCAGTGGGCTACAATTCCCGTCTCACGTGAAAATTCCAAATTCGGACTCGAACATGGTCAAAATTGGATAACAAAAGCGATCATGAATATACGTACTACAATTCAAGGACGTGAATGCGCATCAAGAAACGTGCACAAAAACACTCGTTAGAAAAAATACGCACATGAGTAAAAGTTCAAAAGCCTGCACAAAAGTACTCACGCAGAAGTGCATTCGCTAAAAGGATCATGAAAACACAAACTACAATCCTAGGACATTAATACAAATCAATAACCATGCATAAACACGCTCCCTCAAATGGACATGCACAAAAACATACATGTAAGAAAACATGCACAAAAAAGCATCCGCAACGACGTTCTTAAAAACCAAACTACAATACTATGACTTTAATACGCATCAACAGACAACAGCAAAACCACTAGATAAAAAAGATACAATGTAGTGTAGCAATAATACTCGACGTTTAGATTTACGTGGATTTTTGTTTGGATTAATTTATATTTTTTTTTTTATTGGTGGATTTGGTATCTTTTAGTTACAAATCGAGAATTAGGTGTCCAGGAAGCAAAAATGACCAAAGGGTAAGAAAAGAGTTGCAATTAAGAAAATAAAATCAAATTAGAAGAAGGAATCCCTCAACATCTTTGGTAGTGTCCACGAAGTCGAGCATAACTCCCTCATCCGGACTCCAAATCGGCTGGTTCCGATGGCATTAGAAAGCTATTTCACTAGGCTACAATTCCCGTCTAATGGGAAAATTCCAAATTCGGAATCGAACATGGTCAAAATTGGATAACAAAAGCGATCATGAAAATACGTACTACAATTCAAGGACGTGAATGCGCAACAAGAAACGTGCACAAAAACACTCGGTAGAAAAAATACGCACATGAGTAAAAGTTCAAAAGCCTGCACAAAAGTACTCACGCAAAAGTGCATTCGCTAAAAGGATCATGAAAACACAAACTACAATCCTAGGACATTAATACAAATCAACAACCATGCACAAACACGCTCCCTCAAATGGACATGCACAAAAACATACATGTAAAAAAACATGCACAATAAAGCATCCGCAACGACGTTCTTAAAAACCAAACTACAATACTATGACTTTAATACGCATCAACAGACAACAGAAAAACCACTAGATAAAAAAGATACAATGTAGTGTAGCAATAATACTCGACGTTTAGATTTACGTGGATTTTTGTTTGGATTAATTTATATTTTTGTTTTTATTGGTGGATTTTGTATCTTTTAGTTACAAATCGAGAATTAGGTGTCCAGGAAGCAAAAATGACCAAAGGGTAAGAAAAGAGTTGCAATTAAGAAAATAAAATCAAATTAGAAGAGGGAATCCCTCAACATCTTTGGTAGTGTCCACGAAGTCGAGCATAATTCTCTCATCCGAACTCCAAATCGACTAGTTCCGGTGGCATTAGAAAGCTATTTCAGTGGGCTACAATTCCCGTCTAACGTGAAAATTCCAAATTCGGACTCGAACATGGTAAAAATTGGATAACAAAAGCGATCATGAAAATACGTACTACAATTCAAGGACGTGAATGCGCATCAAGAAACATGCACAAAAACACTCCCTAGAAACGATACGCACCTGAGTAAAAGTTCAAAAGCATGCACAAAAGTACTCACGCAAAAGTGCATTCGCTAAAAGGATCATGAAAACACAAACTACAATCCTAGGACATTAATACAAATCAACAACCATGCACAAACACGCTCCCTCAAATGGACATGCACAAAAACATACACGTAAAAAAACATGCACAAAAAAGCATCCACAACGACGTTCTTAAAAACCAAACTACAATACTATGACATTAATACGCATCAACAGACAACAGAAAAACCACTAGATAAAAAAGATACAATGTAGTGTAGCAATAATACTCGACGTTTAGATTTACGTGGATTTTTGTTTGGATTAATTTATATTTTTGTTTTTATTGGTGGATTTGGTATCTTTTAGTTACAAATCGAGAATTAGGTGTCCAGGAAGCAAAAATGACCAAAGGGTAAGAAAAGAGTTGCAATTAAGAAAATAAAATCAAATTAGAAGAGGGAATCCCTCAACATCTTTGGTAGTGTCCACGAAGTGGAGCATAACTCTCTCATCCGGACTCCAAATCGGCTGGTTCCGGTGGCATTAGAAAGCTATTTCACTGAGCTACAATTCCCGTCTAACGGGAAAATTCCAAATTCGGACTCGAACATGGTCAAAATTGGATAACAAAAGCGATCATGAAAATACGTACTACAATTCAAGGACGTGAATGCGCATCAAGAAACGTGCACAAAAACACTCGCTAGAAAAAATACGCACATGAGTAAAAGTTCAAAAGCCTGCACAAAAGTACTCAGGCAAAAGTGCATTCGCTAAAAGGATCATGAAAACACAAACTACAATCCTAGGACATTAATACAAATCAACAACTATGCACAAACACGCTCCCTCAAATGGACATGCACAAAAACATACACGTAAAAAAACACAGCGTATACGCAGCGGAATTTAAAATTTTTTATATCGAACTAGTTTCGATTACATGCAATACTAGTCACATAGTCAACGTACCTTAACGCTTCCGCCATACATATGGTAATTTTCGATTTAATTGAAAAATACATAAAACCGAAAAACACGAAACATGCTTATTCATCATTTAATAATATCGAAACACGTAATCACATATTACTCATGCTTGCAAATTAATAATCATACAAACATGTTCGAATCGAATTACGAAAGTTCCGATTTAATTACCTCTTGTAGCGTGAGATTTCGACGAATCGAAATCCTAGAACGAGTCACGTACAAGCTGCTAATTACCAATCCACGGGGCTGCACCTTACGGCTGGACCGAGCTGATCCAGCAGGCAACGAGCGGCGACGAACGGCAGCAGCAGCGGCGGCGCGTGGCAGCGGCAGCGGCGGCGCGTGAGCGGCGGTGCGGCGCGTGCGGTGGTGCACGGATTCGTCGGGGCAGCAGCTCCTCTCCAATTAGGTTTCACCTCGTATTTTCGACCCACTCGAACTATAGCACTAGATATAAACGAGTTAGATAACAACACGAATAAAACGAAGGAGAAAGAGGAGAAAACCGGCGGTGTTTCCGGCGGTGGTCGGCGGTGGCGCGGCGGAGATGCAACGGCCGAGAGGTGTTGAGCGGCTAGGGTTTTTGTGCTGAAAAATCTGATCTCAAAACTCCTTTTGAGGTCTATTTATACCTAGGGTTTTCAACCCTAGCGGGCTTAAGTCATTGGGCTTGACCCACTGATGCATTAAGCCCATCCCCTTGTCGGCCTCGTTTCTAATAAACGATCGTCCACAAAATTAAAACAAAATTATATTTGTGACGAGCTCAAAGTCCTCGTCGACACGAGTGCCTCTTCGAAATTTCCAATTTCCAAAATTGGAAACTTCCATTTCAGTGGACTTGCTAAATCGGGAAACTTCCCAATTTAGAAAGTTCACTAAATTCCGCATGTCTCTCTTTCTCTAAGTTTATTCCAATTCGCAATTCACAATTACGAATCTTGGATTCAATCATATCGACATCCAATCGTTCAAAGATTAACACATTAATCTATGCTTGTTGTTATCAAGGATCTATATTACACGAGAAGTGTGACCCTCAATGGTTCAGGTGTATGCTAGCCGTGGGCTCACAACTCTTTGTGATTCGAACAACACATTGTTCTTATACGAACTCCTCCCAAGAGTCCCGATTAGAGTAAAACTCATTTCACCTAATCCCGATCAAATCGGTGCCCAACGAATCAAGATTGGCGTCTAGCATCTACGCATCATGATTCCCTAGATACAAATGAAGTGCCTGCAAGAACCTTATGATATAGTTAGCGTACAGTACGATCCCTTCGTAGCACATGTCCCGATTGAACTAGAGGCATTGGTTCACCGAGACCTCTTATAAAGTTCAATAACCGTGCGAACGTTCTAGGTATTATAAATCCGTTCGTGTGCGACTTAGGGAAACACATTTCCCTAATCACCCCACTATCAACTCTGGCCAGAGATTCCATGGATTATAAACCGTCAGAACACACAGGACATCCATGACTACTCAAGCGCTCGAATCCCCTACTACAATGCACAGACTTCACACTAGATTTCGGATTGCACGAACGTTGGCCCTTGGAGCGGTCCGCGGTGGGACTCAGGGACAGGTCACGATACAATCGGTCCTCTAGTGAAGTCACGGTGATGTCTGGGTCTTAAGGACTAATGGTGTACAACTATATCTTAGAAACCTATTACTCGATGAATGAGAACCACTTATAGATTTCTAGGGCGAGGGAGTTCAGTGAACTCATCCAGTATGAGCACCCACTCAAGTATGCCGATGTCACAACACCGAGGACTGATGAGACGCAGTACACATACACTAAGTGCTAGTCTCAAAAGGGAAAGGCCGGTATCCTCATTATTGGCGTAACCCATCGACTAGGAACAAGGTTTAACAGTTACATTACATTGCTGAGTTATCTCACGATTCTACTAGATCAACTCACAGTAATAGAGTAACTCGTTAGGACTATATCTATGCTGCTTGCATGGGATAACAGATATAGAATGCCAAATAAGATATTTTATTATTACGAACGAAAAACGATTGTTTTATTACAAAGAAAAGAGAAAGACCACAGCCACAAGTTGGCTTGCCGGTCACCTACTCTAACAGAGCATAACTCTCTCATCCGGACTCCAAATCGGCTGGTTCCGGTGGCATTAGAAAGCTATTTCAGTGGGCTACAATTCCCGTCTAACGTGAAAATTCCAAATTCGGACTCGAATATGGTCAAAATTGGATAACAAAAGCGATCATGAAAATACGTACTACAATTCAAGGACGTGAATGCGCATCAAGAAACGTGCACAAAAACACTCGGTAGAAAAAATACGCACATGAGTAAAAGTTCAAAAGCCTGCACAAAAGTACTCACGCAAAAGTGCATTCGCTAAAAGGATAATGAAAACACAAACTACAATCCTAGGACATTAATACAAATCAACAACCATGCACAAACACGCTCCCTCAAATGGACATGCACAAAAACATACATGTAAAAAAACATGCACACAAGTACTCACGCAAAAGTGCATTTTCCTAGGACATTAATACAAATCAACAAACATGCACAAACACGCTCCCTCAAACAGACATTCACAAAAACGTACATGTAAAAAAACATGTGCAAAAGTGCATCCGCAACGACGTTCTTAAAAACAAAACTACAATACTATGACTTTAATACGCGTCAACAGACAACAGCAAAACCACTAGATAAAAAAGATACAATGTAGTGTAGCAATAATACTCGACGTTTAGATTTACGTGGATTTTTGTTTGGATTAATTTATATTTTTGTTTTTATTGGTGGATTTTGTATCTTTTAGTTACAAATCGAGAATTAGGTGTCGAGGAAGCAAAAATGACCAAAGGGTAAGAAAAGAGTTGCAATTAAGAAAATAAAATCAAATTAGAAAAGGGAATCCCTCAACATCTTTGGTAGTGTCCACAAAGTCGAGCATAACTCTCTCATCCGGACTCCAAATCGGCTGGTTCCGGTGGCATTAGAAAGCTATTTCACTGGGCTACATTTCCCGTCTAACGTGAAAATTCGAAATTCGGACTCGAACATGGTCAAAAAAGGATAACTAAAGCGATCATGAAAATACGTACTACAATTCAAGGACGTGAATGCGCATCAAGAAACGTGCACAAAAGCACACCCTAGAAAAGATACGCACATCAGTAAAAGTTCAAAAGCATGCATACAAGTACTCACGCAAAAGTGCATTCGCAAAAAGGATCATGAAAACACAAACTACAATCCTAGGACATTAATACAAATCAACAAACATGCACAAACACGCTCCCTCAAATGGACATGTTAAAAAACGTACATGTAAAAAAACATGCGTAAAAGTGCATCCGCAGCGACGTTCTTAAAAACACAAACTACAATACCATGGCTTTAATACGCATCAACAGACAACAGCAAAACCACTAGATAAAAAAGATACAATGTAGTGTAGCAATAATACTCGACGTTTACATTTACGTGGATTTTTGTTTGGATTAATTTATATTTTTGTTTTTATTGGTGTATTTTGTATCTTTTAGTTACAAATCGAGAATTAGGTGTCCAGGAAGCAAAAATGACCAAAGGGAAAGAAAAGAGTTGCAATTAAGAAAATAAAATCAAATTAGAAGAGGGAATCCCTCAACATCTTTGGTAGTGTCCACGAAGTCGAGCATAACTCTCTCATCCGGACTCCAAATCGGCTGGTTCCGGTGGCATTAGAAAGCTATTTCACTGGGCTACAATTCCCGTCTAACGGGAAAATTCCAAATTCGGACTCGAACATGGTCAAAATTGGATAACAAAAGCGATCATGAAAATACGTACTACAATTCAAGGACGTGAATGCGCATCAAGAAACGTGCACAAAAACACTCGCTAGAAAAAATACGCACATGAGTAAAAGTTCAAAAGCCTGCACAAAAGTACTCAGGCAAAAGTGCATTCGCTAAAAGGATCATGAAAACACAAACTACAATCCTAGGACATTAATACAAATCAACAACTATGCACAAACACGCTCCCTCAAATGGACATGCACAAAAACATACACGTAAAAAAACATGCACAAAAAAGCATCCGCAACGACGTTCTTAAAAACCAAACTACAATACAATGACTTCTATACGCATCAACAGACAACAGCAAAACCACTAGATAAAAAAGATACAATGTAGTGTAGCAATAATACTCGATGTTTAGATTTACGTGGATTTTTGTTTGGATTAATTTATATTTTTGTTTTTATTGGTGGATTTGGTATCTTTTAGTTACAAATCGAGAATTAGGTGTCGAGGAAGCAAAAATGACCAAAGGGTAAGAAAAGAGTTGCAATTAAGAAAATAAAATCAAATTAGAAGAGGGAATCCCTCAACATCTTTGGTAGTGTCCACAAAGTCGAGCATAACTCTCTCATCCGGACTCCAAATCGGCTGGTTCCGGTGGCATTAGAAAGCTATTTCACTGGGCTACATTTCCCGTCTAACGTGAAAATTCGAAATTCGGACTCGAACATGGTCAAAAAAGGATAACTAAAGCGATCATGAAAATACGTACTACAATTCAAGGACGTGAATGCGCATCAAGAAACGTGCACAAAAGCACACCCTAGAAAAGATACGCACATCAGTAAAAGTTCAAAAGCATGCATACAAGTACTCACGCAAAAGTGCATTCGCAAAAAGGATCATGAAAACACAAACTACAATCCTAGGACATTAATACAAATCAACAAACATGCACAAACACGCTCCCTCAAATGGACATGTTAAAAAACGTACATGTAAAAAAACATGCGTAAAAGTGCATCCGCAGCGACGTTCTTAAAAACACAAACTACAATACCATGGCTTTAATACGCATCAACAGACAACAGCAAAACCACTAGATAAAAAAGATACAATGTAGTGTAGCAATAATACTCGACGTTTACATTTACGTGGATTTTTGTTTGGATTAATTTATATTTTTGTTTTTATTGGTGTATTTTGTATCTTTTAGTTACAAATCGAGAATTAGGTGTCCAGGAAGCAAAAATGACCAAAGGGAAAGAAAAGAGTTGCAATTAAGAAAATAAAATCAAATTAGAAGAGGGAATCCCTCAACATCTTTGGTAGTGTCCACGAAGTCGAGCATAACTCTCTCATCCGGACTCCAAATCGGCTGGTTCCGGTGGCATTAGAAAGCTATTTCACTGGGCTACAATTCCCGTCTAACGGGAAAATTCCAAATTCGGACTCGAACATGGTCAAAATTGGATAACAAAAGCGATCATGAAAATACGTACTACAATTCAAGGACGTGAATGCGCATCAAGAAACGTGCACAAAAACACTCGCTAGAAAAAATACGCACATGAGTAAAAGTTCAAAAGCCTGCACAAAAGTACTCAGGCAAAAGTCTGGGTTCCGCAACCAGAGCACACAAACTACAATCCTAGGACATTAATACAAATCAACAACTATGCACAAACACGCTCCCTCAAATGGACATGCACAAAAACATACACGTAAAAAAACATGCACAAAAAAGCATCCGCAACGACGTTCTTAAAAACCAAACTACAATACAATGACTTCTATACGCATCAACAGACAACAGCAAAACCACTAGATAAAAAAGATACAATGTAGTGTAGCAATAATACTCGATGTTTAGATTTACGTGGATTTTTGTTTGGATTAATTTATATTTTTGTTTTTATTGGTGGATTTGGTATCTTTTAGTTACAAATCGAGAATTAGGTGTCGAGGAAGCAAAAATGACCAAAGGGTAAGAAAAGAGTTGCAATTAAGAAAATAAAATCAAATTAGAAGAGGGAATCCCTCAACATCTTTGGTAGTGTCCACGAAGTCGAGCATAATTCTCTCATCCGGACTCCAAATCGGCTGGTTCCGGTGGCATTAGAAAGCTATTTCACTGGGCTATAATTCCCATCTAACGTGAAAATTCCAAATTCGGACTCGAACATGGTCAAAATTGGATAACAAAAGCGATCATGAAAATACGTACTACAATTCAAGGACGTGAATGCGCATCAAGAAACGTGCACAAAAACACTCGGTAGAAAAAATACGCACATGAGTAAAAGTTCAAAAGCCTGCACAAAAGTACTCACGCAAAAGTGCATTCGCTAAAAGGATAATGAAAACACAAACTACAATCCTAGGACATTAATACAAATCAACAACCATGCACAAACACGCTCCCTCAAATGGACATGCACAAAAACATACATGTAAAAAAACATGCACACAAGTACTCACGCAAAAGTGCATTTTCCTAGGACATTAATACAAATCAACAAACATGCACAAACACGCTCCCTCAAACAGACATTCACAAAAACGTACATGTAAAAAAACATGTGCAAAAGTGCATCCGCAACGACGTTCTTAAAAACAAAACTACAATACTATGACTTTAATACGCGTCAACAGACAACAGCAAAACCACTAGATAAAAAAGATACAATGTAGTGTAGCAATAATACTCGACGTTTAGATTTACGTGGATTTTTGTTTGGATTAATTTATATTTTTGTTTTTATTGGTGGATTTTGTATCTTTTAGTTACAAATCGAGAATTAGGTGTCGAGGAAGCAAAAATGACCAAAGGGTAAGAAAAGAGTTGCAATTAAGAGAATAAAATCAAATTAGAAAAGGGAATCCCTCAACATCTTTGGTAGTGTCCACAAAGTCGAGCATAACTCTCTCATCCGGACTCCAAATCGGCTGGTTCCGGTGGCATTAGAAAGCTATTTCACTGGGCTACATTTCCCGTCTAACGTGAAATTCGAAATTCGGACTCGACATGGTCAAAAGGATAACAAAAGCGATCATGAAAATACGTACTACAATTCAAGGACGTGAATGCGCAACAAGAAACGTGCACAAAAACACTCTCTAGAAACGATACGCACCTGAGTAAAAGTTCAAAAGCATGCACAAAAGTACTCACGCAAAAGTGCATTCGCTAAAAGGATCATGAAAACACAAACTACAATCCTAGGACATTAATACAAATCAACAAACATGCACAAACACGCTCCCTCAAATGGACATGCACAAAAACATACATGTAAAAAAACATGCACAAAAAAGCATCCGCAACGACGTTCTTAAAAACCAAACTACAATACTAAGACATTAATACGCATCAACAGACAACAGCAAAACCACTAGATAAAAAAGATACAATGTAGTGTAGCAATAATACTCGATGTTTAGATTTACGTGGATTTTTGTTTGGAACAATTTATACTTTTTTTTTATTGGTGGATTTTGTATCTTTTAGTTACAAATCGAGAATCAGGTGTCCACGAAGCAAAAATTACCAAAGAGTAAGAAAAGAGTTGCAATTAAGAAAATAAAATCAAATTAGAAGAGGGAATCCCTCAACATCTTTGGTAGTGTCCACGAAGTCGAGCATAACTCTCTCATCCGGACTCCAAATCGGCTGGTTCCGGTGGCATTAGAAAGCTATTTCAGTGGGCTACAATTCCCGTCTAACGTGAAAATTCCAAATTCGGACTCGAATATGGTCAAAATTGGATAACAAAAGCGATCATGAAAATACGTACTACAATTCAAGGACGTGAATGCGCATCAAGAAACGTGCACAAAAACACTCGGTAGAAAAAATACGCACATGAGTAAAAGTTCAAAAGCCTGCACAAAAGTACTCACGCAAAAGTGCATTCGCTAAAAGGATAATGAAAACACAAACTACAATCCTAGGACATTAATACAAATCAACAACCATGCACAAACACGCTCCCTCAAATGGACATGCACAAAAACATACATGTAAAAAAACATGCACACAAGTACTCACGCAAAAGTGCATTTTCCTAGGACATTAATACAAATCAACAAACATGCACAAACACGCTCCCTCAAACAGACATTCACAAAAACGTACATGGTGAAAAACATGTGCAAAAGTGCATCCGCAACGACGTTTCATTAACAAAACTACAGTCCGGTTACGCCGCGACGATTACGCATCAACAGACAACAGCAAAACCACTAGATAAAAAAGATACAATGTAGTGTAGCAATAATACTGGATGTTTAGATTTACGTGGATTTTTGTTTGGAACAATTTATACTTTTTTTTTATTGGTGGATTTTGTATCTTTTAGTTACAAATCGAGAATCAGGTGTCCACGAAGCAAAAATTACCAAAGAGTAAGAAAAGAGTTGCAATTAAGAAAATAAAATCAAATTAGAAGAGGGAATCCCTCAACATCTTTGGTAGTGTCCACGAAGTCGAGCATAACTCTCTCATCCGGACTCCAAATCGGCTGGTTCCGGTGGCATTAGAAAGCTATTTCAGTGGGCTACAATTCCCGTCTAACGTGAAAATTCCAAATTCGGACTCGAATATGGTCAAAATTGGATAACAAAAGCGATCATGAAAATACGTACTACAATTCAAGGACGTGAATGCGCATCAAGAAACGTGCACAAAAACACTCGGTAGAAAAAATACGCACATGAGTAAAAGTTCAAAAGCCTGCACAAAAGTACTCACGCAAAAGTGCATTCGCTAAAAGGATAATGAACACACAAACTACAATCCTAGGACATTAATACAAATCAACAACCATGTTCAGTTGGGCCACGCTTGAGCGGGTCCTGCACAAAACCATACATGTAAAAAAAAACATGCGGAAAAGTGCATCCGCAACGACGTTCTTAAAAACCAAACTACAATACTATGACTTTAATACGCATCAACAGACAACAGCAAAAACACTAGATAAAAAAGATACAATGGAGTGTAGCAATAATACTCGACGTTTACATTTATGTGGATTTTTGTTTGGATTAATTTATATTTTTGTTTTTATTGGTGGATTTGGTATTTTTTAGGTAAAAATCGAGAATTAGGTGTCCAGGAAGCAAAAATGACCAAAGGGTAAGAAAAGAGTTGCAATTAAGAAAATAAAATCAAATTAGAAGAGAGAATCCCTCAACATCTTTGGTAGTGTCCATGAAGTCGAGCATAACTCTCTCATCCGAACTCCAAATCGACTGGTTCCGGTGGAATTAGCAAGCTATTTCAATGGGCTACAATTCCCGTCGAACGTGAATATTCCAAATTCGGACTTGAACATGGTCAAAATTGGATAACAAATGCGATCATGAAAATACGTACTACAATTCAAGGACATGAATGCGCATCACGAAACGTGCACTATAACACTCGCTAGAAAACATGCGCACATGAGTACAAGTTCAAAAGCATGCACAAAAGTACTCACGCAAAAGGGTATTCACAAAAAGGATCATGAAAACACAAACTACAATCCTAGGACACTAATACAAATCAACAAACATGCACAAACAGGCTCCCTCAAATGGACATGCACAAAAACGTACATGTAAAAAAACATGCGCAAAAGTGCATCCGCAACAACATTCTTAAAAACACGAACTAGAATACTATGACTTTAATACGCATCAACAGACAACAACATAAACACTAGATAAAAAAGATACAATTGAGTGTAGCAATAATACTCGTCGTTTACGTTTACATGGATTTTTGTTTAGATTAATTTATATTTCTGTTTTTATTGGTGGATTTGGTATCTTTTAGGTACAAATCGAAAATTAGGTGTCCAGGAAGCAAAAATTGATCAAAGGGTAAGAAAAGAGCTGCAATTAAGAAAATAAAATCAAATTAGAAGAGAGAATCCCTCAACATCTTTGGTAGTGTCCACGAAGTCGAGCATAACTCTCTCATCCGGACTCCAAATCGACAGGATCCGTTGGCATTAGAAAGCTACTTCAGTGTGCTACGATTCCCGTGTCACGTCAAAATTCCAAATTCGGACTCGAACATGGTCAAAATTGGATAACAAAAGCGATCATGAAAATACGTACTACAATTCAAGGACATGAATGCGCCTCAGGAAACGTGCACAAAAATACTCGCTAGAAAAGATACGCACATGAGTAAAAGTTCAAAACAATGCACAAAAGTACTCACACAAAAGTGCATTCGCAAAAAGGATCATGAAAACACAAACTACAATCCTAGGACATTAATACAAATAAACAAACATGCACAAACACGCTCCCTCAAATGGACATGTACAAAAACGTACATGTAAAAAATCATGCGCAAAAGTGCATCAGCAGCAATATTCTTAAATGCACGAACTACAATACTATGACTTTAATACGCATCAACATACAACAGAAAAACCCTAGATAAAAAAAGACACAGTGTAGTGTAGCAATAGCACTCGATGTTTACGTTTACGTGGATTTTTGTTTGGATTACTTTTTATTTCTGTTTTTATTGGCGGATTTGGTATCTTTTAGGTACAAATCGAAAATTAGGTGTCCAGCAAGCTAATATTGATCAAAGGTTAAGAAAAGAAT
>NW_012195007.1:129174-144266 GCF_000504015.1 Erythranthe guttata | reverse complement strand
GAGAGAATCCCTCAACAGCTTTGGTAGTGTCCACGCAGTCGCGCATAACTCAATCATCCGGACTCCAAATCGACTGGTTCCTGTGGCATTACAAAGCTCTTTCAGTTGGCCACAATTTCCGTCTAACGTCAAATTTCCAAATTCGGACCCGAACTTGGTCAAAATTGGATAGCAAAAGCGATCATGAAAATACGTACTTCAATCCAAGGACATCAATGCGCATCATGAAACGTGCACAATAACACTCGCTAGAAAAGATACGCACATGATTAAAAGTTCAAAAGCATGCACAAAAGTACTCACGCAAAAGTGCATTCGCAAAAAGGATCATGAAAACACAAACTACAATCCTAGGACATTAATACAAATCAACAAACATGCACAAACACGCTCCCTCAAATGGACATGAACAAAAACGTACATGTAAAAAAACAAGCGCAAAAGTGCATCCGCAACAACGTTCTTAAAAACACGAACTTGCACAAAAACGTACATGTAAAAAAACATGCGCAAAAGTGCATCCGCAACGACGTTCTTAAAAACACGAACTACAATACTATGACTTTAATACGCATCAACAGACAACAACAAAAACACTAGATAAAAAAGATACAATGGAGTCTAGCAATAATACTCGACGTTTACGTTTACATGGATTTTTGTTTGGATTTATTTATATTTCTGTTTTTATTGGTGGATTTGGAATCTTTTAGGTACAAATCGAAAATTAGGTGTCCAAAAAGCAAAAATGATCAATGGGTTAGAAAAGAGTTGCAATTAAGAAAATAAAATCAAATTAGAAGAGAGAATCCCTCAACATCTTTGGTAGTGTCCACAAAGTCGAGCATAACTCTCTCATCCGGACTCCAAATCGACTGGTTCCGGTGGCATTAGAAAGCTATTTCAGTGGGCTACACTTCCCGTCTAACGTGAAAATTCCAAATTCGGACACGAACTTGGTCAGAATTGGATACCAAAAGAGATCATGAAAATACGTACTACAATTCAAGGATGTGAATGCGCATCAAGAAACGTGCACAAACACACTCGCTAGAAAAAATGCACATGAGTAAAAGTTCAAAAGCATGCACAAAAGTACTCACGCAAAAGTGCATTCGCAAAAAGGATCATGAAAACACAAACTACAATCCTAGGACATTAATACAAATCAACAAACATGCACAAACACGCTCCCTCGAATGGACATGCACAAAAACTTACATGTAAACAAACATGCGCAAAAGTGCATCCGCAACGACATTATTAGAAACACGAACTACAATACTATGACTTTAATACGCATCAACAGACAACAGCAAAAACACTAGATAAAAAAGATACAATGGAGTGTAGCAATAATACTCGACGTTTACGTTTACGTGGATTTTTGTTTGGATTAATTTATATTTCTGTTTTTATTGTTGGATTTGGTATCTTTTAGGTACAAATCGAGAATTAGGTGTCCAAAAAGCAAAAATGACCAAAGGGTAAGAAAAGAGTTGTAATTAAGAAAATAAAATCAAATTAGAAGAGAGAATCCCTCAACATCTTTGGTAGTGTCCACGAAGTCGAGCATAACTCTCTCATCCGAACTCCAAATCGACTGGTTCCGGTGCCATTAGAAAGCTATTTCAGTGGGCTACAATTCCCAACCAACGTGAAATTCCAAATTCGGACTCGAACATGGTCAAAATTGGATAACAAAAGCGATCATGAAAATAAGTACTACAATTCAAGGACGTGAATGCGCATCAAGAAACGTGCACAAAAACACTCGCTAGAAAAAATACGCACATGATTAAAAGTTCAAAAGCATGCACAAAAGTACTCACGCAAAAGTGCATTCGCAAAAAGAATCATTAAAACACAAACTACAATCCTAGGACATTAATACAAATCAACAAACATGCACAAACACGCTCCCTCAAATGGACATGCACAAAAAACGTACATGTAAACAAACATGCGGCAAAAGTGCATCCGCAACGACGTTATTAGAAACACGAACTACAATACTATGACTTTAATACGCATCAACAGACAACAACAAAAACACTAGATAAAAAAGATACAATGGAGTGTAGCAATAATACTCGACGTTTACGTTTACGTGGATTTTTGTTTGGATTAATTTATATTTCTGTTTTTATTGGTGGATTTGGTATCTTTTAGGTACAAATCGAAAATTAGGTGTCCAAAAAGCAAAAATGATGAAAGGGTTAGTAATGAGTTGCAATTAAGAACATAAAATCAAACTAGAAGAGAGAATCCCTAAACATGTTTGGTAGTGTCCATGAAGTCGAGCATAACTCTCTCATCCGAACTCCAAATCGACTGGTTCTAGTGCCATTAGAAAGCTATTTCAGTGGGCTACAATTCCCGTCTAACGTGAAAATTCCAAATTCGGACTCGAACATGGTCAAACTTGGATAACAAAAGCGATCACGAAAATACGTACTACAAGTCAAGGACGGGAATGCGCATCAAGAAACATGCACAAAAACACTCGCTAGAAAAAATACGCACATGAGTAAAAGTTGAAAAGCCTGCACAAAAGTACTCACGCAAAAGTGCATTCGCAAAAAGGATCATGAAAACACAAACTACAATCCTAGGACATTAATATAAATCAACAAACATGCACAAACACGCTCCCTCAAATGGACATGCACAAAAACGTACATGTAATAAAACATGCGCAAAAGTGCATCCGCAACGACGTTCTTAAACACACGAACTACAATACTATGACTTTAATACGCATCAACAGACAACAGCAAAAAGACTAGATAAAAAAGATACAATGGCGTGCAGCAATAATACTCGACGTTTACGTTTACGTGGATTTTTGTTTGGATTAATTTATATTTTCGTTGTTATTGGTGGATTTGGTATCTTTTAGGTTCAAATCGAGAATTAGGTGTCCAGGAAGCAAAAATGACCAAAGGGTAAGAAAATAGTTGTAATTAAGAAAATAAAATCAAATTAGAAGAGAGAATCCCTCAACATCTTTGGTAGTGTCCACGAAGTCGAGCATAACTATCTCATCCAGACTCCAAATCGACTGGTTCCGGTGGCATTAAAAAGCTATTTCAGTGGGCTACAATTCCCAACAGAACGTGAAAATTCCAAATTCGGACTCGAACATGGTCAAAATTGGATAACGAAAGCGATCATGAAAATAAGTACTACAATTCAAGGACGTGAATGCGCATCAAGAAACGTGCACAAAAACACTCGCTAGAAAAAATACGCATATGAGTAAAAGTTCAAAGGCATGCACAAAAGTACTCACGCAAAAGTGCATTCGCAAAAAGGATCATGAAAACACAAACTACAATCCTAGGACATTAATACAAATCAACAAACATGCACAAACACGCTCCCTCAAATGGACATGCACAAAAACGTACATGTAAAAAAACATGCGCAATAGTGCATCCGCAACGACGTTCTTAAAAACACGAACTACAATACTATGACTTTAATACTCATGAACAGACAACAGCAAAAACACTAGATAAAAAAGATACAATGGAGTGTAGCAATAATACTCGACGTTTACGTTTACGTGGATTTTTGTTTGGATTAATTTATATTTCTGTTTTTATTGGTGGATTTGGTATCTTTTAGGTTCAAATCGAAAATTAGGTGTCCAAAAAGCAAAAATGATCAAAGGGTTAGAAAAGAGTTGCAATTAAGAAAATAAAATCAAATTAGAAGAGAGAATCCCTCAACATCTTTGGTAGTGTCCACGAAGTCGAACATAACTCTCTCATCCGGACTCCAACTCGACTGTTCCGGTGGCATTAGAAAGCTATTTCAGTGAGCTATAATTCCCGTCTAACGTGAAAATTCCAAATTCGGACTCGAACTTGGTCAAAATTGGATAACAAAAGCGATCATGAAAATACGTACTACAATTCAAGGACGGGAATGCGCATCAAGAAACGTGCACAAAAACACTCGCTAGAAAAAATACGCACATGAGTAAAAGTTGAAGAGCCTGCACAAAAGTACTCACGCAAAAGTGCATTCGCAAAAAGGATCATGAAAACACAAACTACAATCCTAGGACATTAATATAAATCAACAAACATGCACAAACACGCTCCCTCAAATGGACATGCACAAAAACGTACATGTAAAAAAACATGCGCAAAAGTGCATCCGCAACGACGTTCTTAAAAACACGAACTATAATACTATGACTTTAATACGCATCAACAGACAACAGCAAAAAGACTAGATAAAAAAGATACAATGGAGTGTAGCAATAATACTCGACGTTTACGTTTACGTGGATTTTTGTTTGGATTAATTTACATTTTCGTTTTTATTGGTGGATTTGGTATCTTTTAGGTACAAATCGAGAATTAGGTGTCCAAGAAGCAAAAATGACCAAAGGGTAAGAAAAGAGTTGCAATAAAGAAAACAAAATCAAATTAGAAGAAAGAATCCCTCAACATCTTTGGTAGTGTCCACGAAGTCGAGCATAACTCTCTCATCCGAACTCCAACTCGACTGGTTCCAATGGCATTAGAAAGCTATTTCAGTGGGCTACAATTCCCGTCTAACGTGACAATTACAAATTCGCACTCGAACATGGTCAAAATTTGATAACAAAAGCGATCATGGAAATACGTACTACAATTCAAGAACGGGAATGCGCATCAAGAAACGTGCACAAAAACACTCGCTAGAAAAGATGCGCACATGAGTAAAAGTTCAAAAGCCTGCACAAAAGTACTCACGCAAAAGTGCATTCGCAAAAAGGATCATGAAAACACAAACTACAATCCTAGGACATTAATACAAATCAACAAACATGCACAAACACGCTCCCGGACATGAACAAAAACATACATGTATAAAAACATGCGCAAAAGTGCATCCGCAACGACGTTCTTAAAAACCAAACTACAATACTATGACTTTAATACGTATCAACTGACAACAGCAAAAACACTAGATAAAAAAGATACAATGGAGTGTAGCAATAATACTCGACGTTAACATTTACGTGGATTTTTGTTTGGATTAATTTATATTTTTGTTTTTATAGGTAGATTTGGTATCTATTAGGTAAAAGTCGAGAATTAGGTGTCCAGGCAGCAAAAATGACCAAAGGGTAAGAAAAGAGTTGCAATTAAGAAAATAAAATCAAATTAGAAGAGAGAATCCCTCAACATCTTTGGTAGTGTCCACGAAGTCGAGCATAACTCTCTCATCCGAACTCCAAATCGACTGGTTCCGGTGGAATTAGAAAGCTATTTCAGTGGGCTACAATTCCCGTCGAACGTGAAAATTCCAAATTCGGACTCGAACATGGTCAAAATTGGATAACAAAAGCGATCATGAAAATAAGTACTACAATTCAAGGACGTGAATGCGCATCAAGAAACGTGCACAAAAACACTCGCTAGAAAAAATACGCACATGAGTAAAAGTTCAAAAGCATGCAGAAAAGTACTCACGCAAAAGTGCATTCACAAAAAGGATGATGAAAACACAAACTACAATCCTTGGACATTAAAATCAACAAACATGCACAAACACGCTCCCTCAAATGGACATGCACAAAAACGTACATGTAAAAAAACATGCGCAAAAGTGCATCCGCAACGACGTTCTTAAACACACGAACTACAATACTATGACTTTAATACGCATCAACAGACAACAACAAAAACACTATATAAAAAAGATACAATGGAGTGTAGCAATAATACTCGACGTTTACGTTTACGTGGATTTTTGTTTGGATTAATTTATATTTCTGTTTTTATTGGTGGATTTGGTATCTTTTAGGTACAAATCGAAAATTAGGTGTCCAAAAAGCAAAAATGATCAAAGGGTTAGAAAAGAGTTGCAATTAAGAAAATAAAATCAAATTAGAAGAGAGAATCCCTCAACATCTTTGGTAGTATCCACGAAGTCGAGCATAACTCTCTCACCCGGACTCCAAATCGACTAGTTCCGTTGGCATTAGAAAGCTATTTCAGTGGGCAACAATTCCCGTCTAACGTGAAAATTCAAAATTCGGACTCGAACATGGTCAAAATTGGATAACAAAAGCAATCATGAAAATACGTACTACAATTCAAGGACGTGAATGCGCATCAAGAAACGTGCACAAAAACACTCGCTAGAAAAGATACGCACATGAGTAAACATTCCAAAGCATGCACAAAAGTACTCACGCAAAAGTGCATTCGCAAAAAGGATCATGAAAACACAAACTACAATCCTAGGACATTAATACAAATCAACAAACATGCACAAACACGCTCCCTCAAATGGACATGTTCAAAAACGTACATGTAAAAAAACATGCGCAAAAGTGCATCCGCAACGACGTTCTTAAAAACACAAACTACAATACTATGACTTTAATACGCATCAACTGACAACAGCAAAAACACTAGATAAAAAAGATACAATGGAGTGTAGCAATAATACTCGACGTTAACATTTACGTGGATTTTTGTTTGGATTAATTTATATTTTTGTTTTTATTGGTGGATTTGGTATCTTTTAGGTAAAAATCGAGAATTAGGTGTCTAGGAAGCAAAAATGACCAAAGGGTAAGAAAAGAGTTGCAATTAAGAAAATAAAATCAAATTAGAAGAGAGAATCCCTCAACATCTTTGGTAGTGTCCACGCAGTCAAGCATAACTCTCTCATCCGAACTCCAAATCGACTGGTTCCGGTGGAATTAGAAAGCTATTTCAGTGGGCTACAATTCCCGTCGCACGTGAAAATTCCAAATTCGGACTCGAACATGGTCAAAATTGGATAACAAAAGCGATCATGAAAATAAGTACTACAATTCAAGGACGTGAATGTGCATCAAGAAACGTGCACAAAAACACACGCTAGAAAAAATACGCACATGAGTAAAAGTTCAAAAGCATGCAGAAAAGTACTCACGCAAAAGTGCATTCGCAAAAAGGATGATGAAAACACAAACTACAATCCTTGGAAATTAATACAAATCAACAAACATGCACAAACACGCTCCCTCAAATGGACATGCACAAAAACGTACATGTAAAAAAAACATGCGCAAAAGTGCATCCGCAACGACGTTCTTAAACACACGAACTACAATACTATGACTTTAATACGCATCAACAGACAACAACAAAAACACTAGATAAAAAAGATACAATGGAGTGTAGCAATAATACTCGACGTTTACGTTTACGTTTACGTGGATTTTTGTTTGGATTAATTTATATTTCTTTTATTATTGGTGGATTTGGTATCTTTTAGTTACAAATCGAAAATTTGGTGTCCAAAAAGCAAAAATGATCAAAGGGTTAGAAAAGAGTTGAAATTAAAAAAATAAAATCAAATTAGAAGAGAGAATCCCTCAACATCTTTTGTAGTGTCCACGAAGTCGAGCATAACTCTCTCATCCGGACTCCAAATCAACTGGTTCAGGTGGCATTAGAAAGCTATTTCAGTGGGCTACAATTCCCGTCTAACGTGAAAATTCCAAATTCGTGTTGGGGATCGTGCATGTATACGCAGCGGAATTTAAAAATTTTAGATCGAACTAATTTCGATTACATGCATAAACTAATCACATAGTCAACGTACCTTAACGCTTCCGCCATACATATGGTAATTATCGATTTAATTGAAAAATACGTAAAACCGAAAATCACGAAACATGCTCTTACTTCATTTCACAAAATCGAAACATGTAATCACGTATTACTCATGCTCGCAAATTAATAATCATACAAACATGTTCGAATCGAATTACGAAAGTTCCGATTTAATTACCTCTTGTAGCGTGCGATTTCGACGAATCGAAATCCTAGAACGAGTCACGTACAAGCTGCTAATTACCAATCCACGGGGCTGCAACTCACGGCTGGACCAAGCTGATCCAGCAAGCGACGAACGGCAGTGAACGGCAGCAGCAGCGGCGGTGCGTGGCAGCGGCAGCGGCGGCGCGTGAGCGGCGTATCGGCGCGTGCGGCGGTGCGTGGATTCGTCGGGGCAGCAGCTCCTCTCCAATTAGGTTTCACCTCGTATTTTCGACCCACTCGAACTACAGCACTAGATGTAAACGAGTTAGATAACAACAAGAATAAAACGAAGGAAACGAGAGAAGAAAACCGGCGGTGGTCGGCGGTGGCGCGCCGGTGGAGCAACGGCCGAAGAGGGGAGCGGCTAGGGCTTGAGCGGCTAGGGTTTGGTGCTGAAAATCTGATCTCAAACTCTTGTTTGAGGTCTATTTATACCTAGGGTTTTCAACCCTAGCGGGCTTAAGTCATTGGGCTTGACCCACTGATGCATTAAACCCATTCCCTCGTCGGCCTCGTTTCTAATAAACGATCGTTCACAAAATTATAACAAAATTATATTTGTGACGAGCTCAAAGTCCTCGTCGATACGAGTGCCTCTTCGAAATTTCCAATTTCCAAAATTGGAAACTTCCACTTCAGTGGACTTGCTAAATCGGGAAACTTCCCAATTTAGAAAGTTCACTAAATTCCGCATTTCTCTCTTTCTCCACGTTTATTCCAATTCGCAATTCACAATTACGAATCTTGGATTCAATCATATCGACATCCAATCGTTCAAAGATTAACACATTAATCTATGCTTGTTGTTATCAAGGATCTATATTACACGAGAAGTGTGACCCTCAATGGTTCAGGTGTATGCTAGCCGTGGGCTCACAACTCTTTGTGATTCGAACAACACATTGTTCTTATACGAACTCCTCCCAAGATTCCCGATTAGAGTAAAACTCATTTCACCTAATCCCGATCAAATCGGTGCCCAGCGAATCAAGATTGGCGTCTAGCATCTACGCATCATGATTCCCTAGATACAAATGAAGTGCCTGCAAGAACCTTATGATATAGTTAGCGTACAGTACGATCCCTTCGTAGCACATGTCCCGATTGAACTAGAGGCATTGGTTCACCGAGACCTCTTATAAAGTTCAATAACCGTGCGAACGTTCTAGGTATTATAAATCCGTTCGTGTGCGACTTAGGGAAACACATTTCCCTAATCACCCCACTATCAACTCTGGCCAGAGATTCCATGAATTATAAACCGTCAGAACACACAGGACATCCATGACTACTCAAGCGCTCGAATCTCCTACTACAATGCACAGACTTCACACTAGATTTCGAATTGCACGAACGTTGGCCCTTGGAGTGGTCCGCGGTGGGACTCAGGGACAGGTCACGATACAATCGGTCCTCTAGTGAAGTCACGGTGATGTCTGGGTCTTAAGGACTAATGGTGTACAACTATATCTTAGAAATCTATTACTCGATGAATGAGAACCACTTATAGATTTCTAGGGCGAGGGAGTTCAGTGAACTCATCCAGTATGAGCACCCACTCAAGTATGCCGATGTCACAACACCGAGGACTGATGAGACGCAGTACACATACACTAAGTGCTAGTCTCAAAAGGGAAAGGCCGGTATCCTCATTATTGGCGTAACCCATCGACTAGGAACAAGGTTTAACAGTTACATTACATTGCTGAGTTATCTCACGATTCTACTAGATCAACTCACAGTAATAGAGTAACTCGTTAGGACTATATATATGCTGCTTGCATGGGATAACAGATATAGAATGCCAAATAAGATATTTTATTATTACGAACGAAAAACGATTGTTTTATTACAAGATAAAAGGAAAGACCACAACCACAAGTTGGCTTGCCGGTCACCTACTCTAACAATCTCCCACTTGACCTAAAGCCAACTACTCATAAATCTAAGTCCCATCGACTCTCGATGTTTCTCGTGGACTGATCCTGACAATGGCTTGGTGAAGGGATCTGCAATATTGTCCTCCGACGTGACTCTGTCTAGCTTGACTTCACCTCTCTCTATGATCTCTCGGATCACATGGTATTTTCTCAACACGTGCTTCGACTTCTGATGAGCTCTTGGTTCCTTAGCTTGCGCTACGGCTCCGTTGTTATCGCAGTACAGCCGTACTGGATCGCTAGCGTTCGGAAATACACCCAACTCTTGGATGAATTTCCTAATCCATGACCCTTCCTTTGAAGCATCTGATGCTGCAATATATTCAGCCTCGGTGGTGGAATCAGCCGTCGTGCCTTGTTTGGAACTCTTCCAACACACGGCACCTCCGTTGACTTTGAATATATACCCCGAGTTTGACTTTGAGTCATCCACGTCCGATTGAAAACTAGAATCCGTGAAGCCTTCTAATTTCAACTCGGTATCCCCATAGACCAAAAACAAATCTCGAGTTCTTCGCAAGTACTTGAGAATGTCCTTCACAGCCTTCCAATGGGCTGGGCCGGGGTCGGACTGATATCTGCTTGTGACGCTCACAGCATACGCAATATCAGGTCGTGTACACGGCATGCCATACTTTATGCTTCCTATAGCGGATGCATAAGGTGTCCTTTTCATCTCCTCGATTTCCATTTGCGTTTGAGGACGCATGGATTTCGAGAGACGAACCCCATGGGACATTGGCAAGAATCCCTTCTTGGATTCTTCCATGTTAAACTGTTTAAGAACGGTGTCTATGTACATGGATTGGGACAAGCCAAGCAATCTCCTCGATCTATCTCTATAGATCCGTATTCCTAATACGTAGAATGCTTCTCCCAAATCCTTCATCGAGAAACGTGTGGATAACCATACTTTAGTCGACTGCAACATCCCTACATCATTCCCAATGAGTAGTATGTCATCAACATAAAGTACAAGGAAAGTCACTGCACTCCCACTAACCTTCTTGTAGACACAAGGTTCCTCCGGGTTTTTCACAAATTCAAACTCTTTGATAGTTGTGTCGAACCTTTTGTTCCAACTACGGGATGCTTGTTTTAATCCATAAATGGATCGCTGGAGTTTGCAAACCTTTTGCTCATCTCCAGAAGATATGAAGCCTTCCGGCTGCGCCATGTAAATTTCTTCCTCAATGTCCCCATTAAGGAAAGCGGTCTTCACATCCATTTGCCATATCTCGTAGTCATACCACGCAGAAATGGCCAGCAAAATCCTAATGGACTTAAGCATAGCAACTGGAGAGAAGGTTTCCTCATAGTCAACTCCTTGCTTTTGAGTATAACCCTTCGCTACCAATCTAGCCTTGTAGGTCGATACCTTTCCATCTACTCCAATTTTCTTCTTATAGATCCACTTGCAGCCTATGGGAACGATTCCCTCGGGTGGATCTACCAAGGTCCATACCTTGTTGGAGTACATAGAGTCCATTTCGGATTGCATGGCATTTAGCCAATGTCCCTTGTCTGTATCCGATACAGCTTCGTTGAAAGTTCTAGGATCACATCCTTGGTCAACTTCATCAACGAGGAATAACCTATCGGGCGCTCTCCGAACTCTTTCAGATCTACGCAGTGACGGTTCAGGAGGTGTATTAGTGGTTTGTTGAATTGGTTCATTATCTGATTGTTGTGCTTGAACTTCAGATTGTGGTTCTCGAACTTCTTCGAGATCAACTACACTGCCCTTTCTATCCGATAGAAATTCCTTCTCAAGGAACACGGCATTTCTCGAGACGAACACCTTTGCCTCGGAAACATAGTAGAATTCGTATCCCATGGAATCCTCGGGATACCCCACAAAATAGCATAGGTCGGATTTTCCATCCAATTTATCTCCCACTAGCCGCTTCACGTAAGCGGGACAACCCCATATCCTAATATGTTTAAACGTGGGTTTCTTGGAGTGCCAAAGTTCATAAGGTGTGGAGTTAACTGCTTTGGTATTAAACCTATTCAGCAAATACACGGCAGTTAGGAGTGCATGACCCCACAGGTATGCCGGTAGCTCGGTCAACCCCATCATAGATCGAACCATGTCTAACAGTGTTCGATTCCGACGTTCGGAAACTCCATTAAGTTGAGGAGTTCCAGGAGGAGTCCATTGAGACAGAATCCCATTCTCTTTAAGATAGTCTATAAACTCAGTACTTAAGTATTCGCCACCACGATCGGATCGTAGTTTCTTAATACGTCTACCGAGTTGGTTTTCTACTTGGTGTCTAAAATCTTTGAACTTTTCAAAAGTTTCAGACTTATACTTCATTAAGTACACGAAACCATACCTAGAATAATCATCGGTAAAGGTAACGAAGTAGGTAAAACCACCCCTAGCACTAACGCTTAGTGGACCACACACGTCTGAATGGATCAAATCCAAAAGACCCTCGGCCCGTTCCATCTTCCCTTTGAAGGGAGTCTTGGTCATTTTTCCTTTAAGGCAGGATACACAAGTTTGAAGTGATTTAACGTCCTCCAAGGAGAACATTCCTTCACTAACAAACTTGTTCATCCTTCTCAAGGAAATGTGACCTAGTCGAGCGTGCCAAAGTTGTGCGGGGTTAAGACTCATATCTTTTCGTTTTGCTGATATAACGTTAATAGGTATTTCACTTGGATTCAGTTCATATAAGTTGTTTATAAGTTGTCCCTTACAAATCATATTTTGTTCCTTTTGTATAATGCAAATCGAATTTCCAAAAACAAAAGTAAAACCTTCATTATCCAAAACAGGAATAGAAATAAGGTTTCGAATAAGTGACGGAAAAAATAAACAATTGTTCAAAACAATGGAAAAACTAGAATCCAAAACAGAAAGATAAATTGTCCCAATGGCTTCAGCAGCAACCCTTGCTCCGTTGCCCATTCTTAGGTAGGTCTCACCCACATTAAGCTTCCTACTTCTTGTCATGAGCTGCAAATCATTACAAAGATGTGAGCCACAACGAGTATCCAATACCCAAGCAGAAGATTTAACGGACAAATTAACTTCAACTAAATACGTACCCTTTTCAGAACGTTTCTGATCGAGGTAAGCTTTGCAGTTGCGTCGCCAATGGCCCTTCTTTCCACAATGATGGCAAGCGTCATCAACTTGCTTGGTGACCTTGTCATTCTTCACTCCGCTCGACTCGCCCTTCTCAAGTTTCTTGCTCGGGCCGAAACTCCTTTCTTTCCTTTTCTTCTGGAAAGAACCTTTCTTTGCAGAAGGAGCAACTAGGAGAAGTGATTTCTCCTTCTTGATCGTGGACTCATAGCTGACCAACATGTTCAACAACTCATCCAATGGTGGATCGAGCTTGTTCATGTTGAAGTTCACTATGAACGATTCATAAGAACTAGGAAGGGACAGTAGGATCAAATCCACCGAGAGCTCGGCCGGGAGGGTGACATCAAGGTTCACCAACTTCTCAAGGAGAGTGATCATCTTGAGACCGTGTTCGTGGACCGAAGCCCCTTCACGCAGCCTCATGGTGATCAACTCCTTGGTAGCTGAGTACCTCGATGCCCTAGTATTCTCACTGTACATGCTTTCAAGATGATGCTTGATATCATAAGCATGCACGTGAGACTCATACTTCCTCGCGAGCTCTGGCACCATGGATGCTAGCATGTAGCACCTCGCATGGAGGTCGTCCTTCTTCCATGCCTCGAAAGTGGCAGTCTCGTCAGCATTAATTTATGTTTCTGTTTTTATTGGTGGATTTGGTATCTTTTAGGTTCAAATCGAAAATTAGGTGTCCAAAAAGCAAAAATGATCAAAGGGTTAGAAAAGAGTTGCAATTAAGAAAATAAAATCAAATTAGAAGAGAGAATCCCTCAACATCTTTGGTAGTGTCGACGAAGTCGAGCATAACTCTCTCATCCGGACTCCAACTCAACTGTTCCGGTGGCATTAGAAAGCTATTTCAGTGGGCTATAATTCCCGTCTAACGTGAAAATTCCAAATTCGGACTCGAACCTGGTCAAAATTGGATAACAAAAGCGATCATGAAAATACGTACTACAATTCAAGGACGGGAATGCGCATCAAGAAACGTGCACAAAAACACTCGCTAGAAAAAATACGCACATGAGTAAAAGTTGAAAAGCCTGCACAAAAGTACTCACGCAAAAGTGCATTCGCAAAAAGGATCATGAAAACACAAACTACAATCCTAGGACATTAATATAAATCAACAAACATGCACAAACACGCTCCCTCAAATGGACATGCACAAAAACGTACATGTAAAAAAACATGCGCAAAAGTGCATCCGCAACGACGTTCTTCAAAACACGAACTATAATACTATGACTTTAATACGCATCAACAGACAACAGCAAAAAGACTAGATAAAAAAGATACAATGGAGTGTAGCAATAATACTCGACGTTTACGTTTACGTAGATTTTTGTTTGGATTAATTTATATTTTCGTTGTTATTGGTGGATTTGGTATCTTTTAGGTACAAATCGAGAATTAGGTGTCCAGAAAGCAAAAATGACCAAAGGGTAAGAAAATAGTTGTAATTAAGAAAATAAAATCAAATTAGAAGAGAGAATCCCTCAACATCTTTGGTAGTGTCCACGAAGTCGAGCATAACTCTCTCATCCAGACTCCAAATCGACTGGTTCCGGTGGCATTAGAAAGCTATTTCAGTGGGCTACAATTCCCAACGAACGTGAAAATTCCAAATTCGGACTCGAACATGGTCAAAATTGGATAACAAAAGCGATCATGAAAATAAGTACTACAATTCAAGGACGTGAATGTGCATCAAGAAACGTGCACAAAAACACACGCTAGAAAAAATACGCACATGAGTAAAAGTTCAAAAGCATGCAGAAAAGTACTCACGCAAAAGTGCATTCGCAAAAAGGATGATGAAAACACAAACTACAATCCTTGGAAATTAATACAAATCAACAAACATGCACAAACACGCTCCCTCAAATGGACATGCACAAAAACGTACATGTAAAAAAAACATGCGCAAAAGTGCATCCGCAACGACGTTCTTAAACACACGAACTACAATACTATGACTTTAATACGCATCAACAGACAACAACAAAAACACTAGATAAAAAAGATACAATGGAGTGTAGCAATAATACTCGACGTTTACGTTTACGTTTACGTGGATTTTTGTTTGGATTAATTTATATTTCTTTTATTATTGGTGGATTTGGTATCTTTTAGTTACAAATCGAAAATTTGGTGTCCAAAAAGCAAAAATGATCAAAGGGTTAGAAAAGAGTTGAAATTAAAAAATAAAATCAAATT
>NW_012195007.1:113688-125635 GCF_000504015.1 Erythranthe guttata | reverse complement strand
AAAAGAAATCATGAAAATACGTACTTCAATTCAAGGACGTGAATGCGCATCAAGAAACGTGCACAAAAACACTCGCTAGAAAAGATACGCACATGAGTAAACGTTCAAAAGCATGCACAAAAGTACTCACGCAAAAGTGCATTCGCAAAAAGGATCATGAAAACAAAAACTACAATCCTAGGACATTAATACGAATCGACAAACATGCACAAACACGCTCCCTCAAATGGACATGCACAAAAACGTACATGTAAAAAAACATGCGTAAAAGTGCATCCTCAACAACGTTCTTAAAACCACCAACTACAATACTATGACTTTAATACGCATCAACAGACAACAGCAAAAACACAAGATAAAAAAGATACATTGGAGTGTAGCAATAATACTCGACGTTTACGTTTACGTGAATTTTTGTTTGGATTCATTTATATTTCTGTTTTTATTGGCGGATTTGGTATCTTTTATGTACTTATCGAAAATTAGGTGTCCAGGAAGCAAAAATGATCAAAGGGTAAGAAAAGAGTTGCAATTAAGAAAATAAAATCAAATTAGAAGAGAGAATCCCTCAACATCTTTGGTAGTGTCCACGAAGTCGAGCATAACTCTCTCACCCGGACTCCAAATCGACTGGTTCCAGTGGCACTAGAAAGCTATTTCAGTGGGCTACAATTCCCGTCTAACGTGAAAATTCAAAATTCGGACTCGAACATGGTCAATATTGGATAACAAAAGCAATCATGAAAATACGTACTACAATTCAAGGACGTGAATGCGCATCAAGAAACGTGCACAAAAACACTCGCTAGAAAAGATACGCACATGAGTAAAAGTTCAAAAGCATGCACAAAAGTACTCACGCAAAAGTGCATTCGCAAAAAGGATCATGAAAACAAAAACTACAATCCTAGGACATTAATACAAATCGACAAACATGCACAAACACGCACCCTCAAATGGACATGTTCAAAAACGTACATGAAAAAAAACATGCGCAAAAGTGCATCCGCAACGACTTTCTTAAAAACACAAACTACAGTACTATGACTTTAATACGCATCAACAGACAACAGCAAAAACAGTAGATAAAAAAGATACAATGGAGTGTAGCAATAATACTCGAAGTTTACATTTACGTGGATTTTTGTTTGGATTCATTTTTATTTTTTTTTTATTGGTGGATTTGGTATCTTTTAGGTACTTATCGATAATTAGGTGTCAGGAAGCAAAAATGATCAAAGGGTAAGAAAAGAGTTGCAATTAAGAAAATAAAATCAAATTAGAAGAGAGAATCCCTCAACATCTTTGGTAGTGTCCACGAAGTCGAGCATAACTCTCTCATCCGGACTCCAAATCGACTGGTTCCGGTGGATTTAGAAAGCTATTTCAATGGGCTACAATTCCCGTCTAACGTGAAAATTCCAAATTCGTACTCGAACATGGTAAAAATTGGATAACAAAAGCAATCATGAAAATACGTACTTCAATTCAAGGACGTGAATGCGCATCAAGAAACGTGCACAAAAACACTCGCTAGAAAAGATACGCACATGAGTAAACGTTCAAAAGCATGCACAAAAGTACTCACGCAAAAGTGCATTCGCAAAAAGGATCACGAAAACACAAACTACAATCCTAGGACATTAATACAAATCAACAAACATGCACAAACACGCTCCCTCAAATGGACATGCACAAAAACGTACATGTAAAAAAACATGCGCAAAAGTGCATCCTCAACAACGTTCTTAAAACCACGAACTACAATACTATGACTTTAATACGCATCAACATAGAACAGCAAAAACACAAGATAAAAAAGATACATTGGAGTGTAGCAATAATACTCGACGTTTACGTTTACGTGAATTTTTGTTTGGATTCATTTATATTTCTCTTTTTATTGGTGGATTTGGTATCTTTTATGTACTTATCGAAAATTAGGTGTCCAGGAAGCAAAAATGATCAAAGGGTAAGAAAAGAGTTGCAATTAAGAAAAAAAAATCAAATTAGAAGAGAGAATCCCTCAACATCTTTGGTAGTGTCCACGAAGTCGAGCATAACTCTCTCACCCGGACTCCAAATCGACTGGTTCCGGGGGCACTAGAAAGCTATTTCAGTGGGCTACAATTCCCGTCTAACGTGAAAATTCAAAATTCGGACTCGAACATGGTCAATATTGGATAACAAAAGCAATCATGAAAATACGTACTACAATTCAAGGACGTGAATGCGCATCAAGAAACGTGCACAAAAACACTTGCTAGAAAAGATACGCACATGAGTAAAAGTTCAAAAGCATGCACAAAAGTACTCACGCAAAAGTGCATTCGCAAAAAGGATCATGAAAACAAAAACTACAATCCTAGGACATTAATACAAATCGACAAACATGCACAAACACGCTCCCTCAAATGGACATGTTCAAAAACGTACATGTAAAAAAACATGCGCAAAAGTGCATCCGCAACGACGTTCTTAAAAACACAAACTACAATACTGTGACTTTAATACGCATCAACAGACAACAGCAAAAACACTAGATAAAAAAGATACAATGGAGTGTAGCATTAATACTCGAAGTTTACATTTACGTGGAATTTTGGTTGGAATCCTTTTATATTCTGTTTTAATTGGTGGATTGGGTATCTTTTAGGTACTTATCGATAATTAGGTGTCCCGAAGGCAAAATGATCCAAGGGTAAGAAAAGAATTGCCATTAAGAAACTTAAATTCAATTAGAAGAGAGAATCCCTCAACATCTTTGGTAGTGTCCACGAAGTCGAGCATAACTCTCTCATCCGGACTCCAAATCGACTGGTTCCGGTAGATTTAGAAAGCTATTTCAGTGGGCTACAATTCCCGTCTAACGTGAAAATTCCAAATTCGTACTCGAACATGGTAAAAATTGGATAACAAAAGCAATCATGAAAATACGTACTTCAATTCAAGGACGTGAAAGCGCATCAAGAAACGTGCAGAAAAACACTCGCTAGAAAAGATACGCACATGAGTAAACGTTCAAAAGCATGCACAAAAGTACTCACGCAAGAGTGCATTCGCAAAAAGGATCATGAAAACACAAACTACAATCCTAGGACATTAATACAAATCAACAAACATGCACAAACACGCTCCCTCAAATGGACATGCACAAAAACGTACATGTAAAAAAACATGCCCAAAAGTGCATCCTCAACAACGTTCTTAAAAACATGAACTACAATACTATGACTTTAATACGCATCAACAGACAACAGCAAAAACACAAGATAAAAAAGATACATTGGAGTGTAGCAATAATACTCGACGTTTACGTTTACGTGAATTTTTGTTTGGATTCATTTATATTTCTGTTTTTATTGGTGGATTTGGTATCTTTTAGGTACTTATCGAAAATTAGGTGTCCAGGAAGCAAAAATGATCAAAGGGTAAGAAAAGAGTTGCAATTAAGAAAATAAAATCAAATTAGAAGAGAGAATCCCTCAACATCTTTGGTAGTGTCCACGAAGTCGAGCATAACTCTCTCACCCGGACTCCAAATCGACTGGTTCCGGTGGCATTAGAAAGCTATTTCAGTGGGCTACAATTCCCGTCTAACGTGAAAATTCAAAATTCGGACTCGAACATGGTCAAAATTGGGTAACAAAAGCAATCATGAAAATACGTACTACAATTCAAGGACGTGAATGCGCATCAAGAAACGTGCACAAAAACACTCGCTAGAAAAGATACGCACATGAGTAAAAGTTCAAAAGCATGCACAAAAGTACTCACGCAAAAGTGCATTCTCAAAAAGGATCATGAAAACAAAAACTACAATCCTAGGACATTAATACAAATCAACAAACATGCAAAAACACGCTCCCTCAAATGGACATGTTCAAAAACGTACATGTAAAAAACATGCGCAAAAGTGCATCCGCAACGACGTTCTTAAAAACACAAACTACTATACTATGACTTTAATATGCATCAACAGACAACAGCAAAAACACTAGATAAAATAGATACAATGGAGTGTAGCAATAATACTAGACGTTTACGTTTACGTGAATTTTTGTTTGGATTCATTTATATTTCTGTTTTTATTGGTGGATTTGGTATCTTTTAGGTACTTATCGAAAATTAGGTGTCCAGGAAGCAAAAATTATCAAAGGGTAAGAAAAGAGTTGCAATTAAGAAAATAAAATCAAATTAGAAGAGAGAATCCCTCAACATCTTTGGTAGTGTCCACGAAGTCGAGCATAACTCTCTCACCCGGACTCCAAATCGACTGGTTCCGGTGGCATTAGAAAGCTATTTCAGTGGGCTACAATTCCCGTCTAACGTGAAAATTCAAAATTCGGACTCGAACATGGTCAAAATTGGATAACAAAAGCAATCATGAAAATACGTACTACAATTCAAGGACGTGAATGCGCATCAAGAAACGTGCACAAAAACACTCGCTAGAAAAGATACGCACATGAGTAAAAGTTCAAAAGCATGCACAAAAGTACTCACGCAAAAGTGCATTCGCAAAAAGGATCATGAAAACAAAAACTACAATCCTAGGACATTAATACAAATCAACAAACATGCAAAAACACGCTCCCTCAAATGGACATGTTCAAAAACGTACATGTAAAAAAACATGCGCAAAAGTGCATCCGCAACGACGTTCTTAAAAACACAAACTACTATACTATGACTTTAATATGCATCAACAGACAACAGCAAAAACACTAGATAAAAAAGATACAATGGAGTGTATCAATAATACTCGAAGTTTACATTTACGTGGATTTTTGTTTGGATTCATTTATATTTTTTTTTTATTGGTGGATTTGGTATCTTTTAGGTAGTTATCGATAATTAGGTGTCACGAAGCAAAAATGATCAAAGGGTAAGAAAAGAGTTGCAATTAAGAAAATAAAATCAAATTAGAAGAGAGAATCCCTCAACATCTTTGGTAGTGTCCACGAAGTCGAGCATAACTCTCTCATCCGGACTCCAAATCGACTGGTTCCGGTGGATTTAGAAAGCTATTTCAGTGGGCTACAATTCCCGTCTAACGTGAAAATTCCAAATTCGTACTCGAACATGGTAAAAATTGGATAACAAAAGCAATCATGAAAATACGTACTTCAATTCAAGGACGTGAAAGCGCATCAAGAAACGTGCAGAAAAACACTCGCTAGAAAAGATACGCACATGAGTAAACGTTCAAAAGCATGCACAAAAGTACTCACGCAAGAGTGCATTCGCAAAAAGGATCATGAAAACACAAACTACAATCCTAGGACATTAATACAAATCAACAAACATGCACAAACACGCTCCCTCAAATGGACATGCACAAAAACGTACATGTAAAAAAACATGCCCAAAAGTGCATCCTCAACAACGTTTCTTAAAAAACACGAACTACGATACTATGACTTTAATACGCATCAACAGACAACAGCAAAAACACAAGATAAAAAAGATACATTGGAGTGTAGCAATAATACTCGACGTTTACGTTTACGTGAATTTTTGATTGGATTCATTTATATTTCTGTTTTTATTGGTGGATTTGGTATCTTTTAGGTACTTATCGAAAATTAGGTGTCCAGGAAGCAAAAATGATCAAAGGGTAAGAAAAGAGTTGCAATTAAGAAAATAAAATCAAATTAGAAGAGAGAATCCCTCAACATCTTTGGTAGTGTCCACGAAGTCGAGCATAACTCTCTCACCCGGACTCCAAATCGACTGGTTCCGGTGGCACTAGAAAGCTATTTCAGTGGGCTACAATTCCCGTCTAACGTGAAAATTCAAAATTCGGATTCGAACATGGTCAATATTGGATAACAAAAGCAATCATGAAAATACGTACTACAATTCAAGGACGTGAATGCGCATCAAGAAACGTGCACAAAAACACTCGCTAGAAAAGATACGCACATGAGTAAAAGTTCAAAAGCATGCACAAAAGTACTCACGCAAAAGTGCATTCGCAAAAAGGATCATGAAAACAAAAACTACAATCCTAGGACATTAATACGAATCAACAAACATGCAAAAACACGCTCCCTCAAATGGACATGTTCAAAAACGTACATGTAAAAAACATGCGCAAAAGTGCATCCGCAACGACGTTCTTAAAAACACAAACTACTATACTATGACTTTAATATGCATCAACAGACAACAGCAAAAACACTAGATAAAATAGATACAATGGAGTGTAGCAATAATACTAGACGTTTACGTTTACGTGAATTTTTGTTTGGATTCATTTATATTTCTGTTTTTATTGGTGGATTTGGTATCTTTTAGGTACTTATCGAAAATTAGGTGTCCAGGAAGCAAAAATTATCAAAGGGTAAGAAAAGAGTTGCAATTAAGAAAATAAAATCAAATTAGAAGAGAGAATCCCTCAACATCTTTGGTAGTGTCCACGAAGTCGAGCATAACTCTCTCACCCGGACTCCAAATCGACTGGTTCCGGTGGCATTAGAAAGCTATTTCAGTGGGCTACAATTCCCGTCTAACGTGAAAATTCAAAATTCGGACTCGAACATGGTCAAAATTGGATAACAAAAGCAATCATGAAAATACGTACTACAATTCAAGGACGTGAATGCGCATCAAGAAACGTGCACAAAAACACTCGCTAGAAAAGATACGCACATGAGTAAAAGTTCAAAAGCATGCACAAAACTTACAGGCAAAAGTGCATTCGCAAAAAGGATCATGAAAACAAAAACTACAATCCTAGGACATTAATACAAATCAACAAACATGCAAAAACACGCTCCCTCAAATGGACATGTTCAAAAACGTACATGTAAAAAAACAAGCGCAAAAGTGCATCCGCAACGACGTTCTTAAAAACACAAACTACTATACTATGACTTTAATATGCATCAACAGACAACAGCAAAAACACTAGATAAAAAAGATACAATGGAGTGTATCAATAATACTCGAAGTTTACATTTACGTGGATTTTTGTTTGGATTCATTTATATTTTTTTTTTATTGGTGGATTTGGTATCTTTTAGGTAGTTATCGATAATTAGGTGTCACGAAGCAAAAATGATCAAAGGGTAAGAAAAGAGTTGCAATTAAGAAAATAAAATCAAATTTAGAAGAGAGAATCCCTCAACATCTTTGGTAGTGTCCACGAAGTCGAGCATAACTCTCTCATCCGGACTCCAAATCGACTGGTTCCGGTGGATTTAGAAAGCTATTTCAGTGGGCTACAATTCCTGTCTTACGTGAAAATTCCAAATTCGTACTCGAACATGGTAAAAATTGGATAACAAAAGCAATCATGAAAATACGTACTTCCATTCAAGGACGTGAAAGCGCATCAAGAAACGTGCAGAAAAACACTCGCTAGAAAAGATACGCACATGAGTAAACGTTCAAAAGCATGCACAAAAGTACTCACGCAAGAGTGCATTCGCAAAAAGGATCATGAAAACACAAACTACAATCCTAGGACATTAATACAAATCAACAAACATGCACAAACACGCTCCCTCAAATGGACATGCACAAAAACGTACATGTAAAAAAACATGCCCAAAAGTGCATCCTCAACAACGTTCTTAAAAACATGAACTACAATACTATGACTTTAATACGCATCAACAGACAACAGCAAAAACACAAGATAAAAAAGATACATTGGAGTGTAGCAATAATACTCGACGTTTACGTTTACGTGAATTTTTGTTTGGATTCATTTATATTTCTGTTTTTATTGGTGGATTTGGTATCTTTTAGGTACTTATCGAAAATTAGGTGTCCAGGAAGCAAAAATGATCAAAGGGTAAGAAAAGAGTTGCAATTAAGAAAATAAAATCAAATTAGAAGAGAGAGTCCCTCAACATCTTTGGTAGTGTCCACGAAGTCGAGCATAACTCTCTCACCCGGACTCCAAATCGACTGGTTCCGGTGGCATTAGAAAGCTATTTCAGTGGGCTACAATTCCCGTCTAACGTGAAAATTCAAAATTCGGACTCGAACATGGTCAAAATTGGGTAACAAAAGCAATCATGAAAATACGTACTGCAATTCAAGGACGTGAATGCGCATCAAGAAACGTGCACAAAAACACTCGCTAGAAAAGATACGCACATGAGTAAAAGTTCAAAAGCATGCACAAAAGTACTCACGCAAAAGTGCATTCTCAAAAAGGATCATGAAAACAAAAACTACAATCCTAGGACATTAATACAAATCAACAAACATGCAAAAACACGCTCCCTCAAATGGACATGTTCAAAAACGTACATGTAAAAAACATGCGCAACAGTGCATCCGCAACGACGTTCTTAAAAACACAAACTACTATACTATGACTTTAATATGCATCAACAGACAACAGCAAAAACACTAGATAAAAAAGATACAATGGAGTGTATCAATAATACTCGAAGTTTACATTTACGTGGATTTTTGTTTGGATTCATTTATATTTTTTTTTTATTGGTGGATTTGGTATCTTTTAGGTACTTATCGATAATTAGGTGTCAGGAAGCAAAAATGATCAAAGGGTAAGAAAAGAGTTGCAATTAAGAAAATAAAATCAAATTAGAAAAGAGAATCCCTCAACATCTTTGGTAGTGTCCACGAAGTCGAGCATAACTCTCTCATCCGGACTCCATATCGACTGGTTCCGGTGGATTTAGAAAGCTATTTCAGTGGGCTACAATTCCCGTCTAACGTGAAAATTCCAAATTCGTACTCGAACATGGTCCAAATTGGATAACAAAAGCAATCATGAAAATACGCACTTCAATTCAAGGACGTGAATGTGCATCAAGAAACGTGCACAAAAAACTCGCTAGAAAAGATACGCACATGAGTAAAAGTTCAAAGCATGCACAATAGTACTCACGCAAAAGTGCATTCGGAAAAAGGATCATGAAAACACAAACTACAATCCTAGGACATTAATACAAATCAACAAACATGCACAAACACGCTCCCTCAAATGGACATGCACAAAAACGTACCTGTAAAAAAACATGCGCAAAAGTGCATCCGCAGCAACGTTCTTAAAAACACGAACTACAATACTATGACTTTCATACGCATCAACAGACAACAGCAAAAACACTAGATAAAAAAGATACAGTGGAGTGTAGCCATAATACTCGACGTTTACGTTTACGTGGATTTTTTATTGGATTAATTTATATTTCTGTTTTTATTGGTGGATTTGGTATCTTTTAGGTACAAATCGAAAATTAGGTGTCCAAAAACCAAAAATGATCAAAGGGTTAGAAAAGAGTTGCAATTAAGAAAATAAAATCAAATTAGAAGAGAGAATCCCTCAACATCTTTGGTAGTGTCCACGAAGTCGAGTATAACTCTCTCATCCAAACTCCAAATCGACTGGTTCCGGTGGCATTGGAAAGCTATTTCAGTGGGCTACAATTCCCGTCTAACGTGAAAATTCCAAATTCGGACTCGATCATGCTCAAAATTGGATAACAAAAGCGATCAGGAAAATACGTACTACAATTCAAAGACGTGAATGCGCATCAAGAAACGTGCACAAAAAACTCGCTAGAAAAGATACGCACATGAGTAAAAGTTCAAAAGCATGCACAAAAGTACTCACGCAAAAGTGCATTCGGAAAAAGGATCATGAAAACACAAACTACAATCCTAGGACATTAATACAAATCAACAAACATGCACAAACACGCTCCCTCAAATGGACATGCACAAAAACGTACCTGTAAAAAAACATGCGCAAAAGTGCATCCGCAGCAACGTTCTTAAAAACACGAACTACAATACTATGACTTTCATACGCATCAACACACAACAGCAAAAACACTAGATAAAAAAGATACAGTGGAGTGTAGCCATAATACTCGACGTTTACGTTTACGTGGATTTTTGATTGGATTCATTTATATTTCTGTTTTTATTGGTGGATTTGGTATCTTTTAGGTACAAACCGAAAATTAGGTGTCCAAAAAGCAAAAATGATCAAAACGGCCGAAAACGTGAAAGCAATTAAGAAAATAAAATCAAATTAGAAGAGAGAATCCCTCAACATCTTTGGTAGTGTCCACGAAGTCGAGCATAACTCTCTCATCTAGACTCCAAATCGACTGTTTCCGGTGGCATTAGAAAGCTATTTCAGTGGGCTACGATTCCCGTCTAACGTGAAAATTCCAAATTCGGACTCGAACATGCTCAAAATTGGATAACAAAAGCGATCATGAAAATACGTACTACAATTCAAGGACGTGAATGCGCATCAAGAAACGTGCACAAAAACACTCGCTAGAAAAGATACGCACATGAGTAAAAGTTCAAAAGCATGCACAAAAGTACTCACGCAAAAGTGCATTCGGAAAAAGGATCATGAAACCACAAACTACAATCCTAGGACATTAATACAAATCAACAAACATGCACATACACGCTCCCTCAAATGTACATGCACAAAAACGTACCTGTAAAAAAACATGCGCAAAAGTGCATCCGCAGCAACGTTCTTAAAAACACGAACTACAATACTATGACTTTCATACGCATCAACAGACAACAGCAAAAACACTAGATAAAAAAGATATACAGTGGGTTCGTAGCCAGTAATACTCGATCGTGTACGTTGTTCTGGAGTTCGAGCAGAAACATTTTAAATTTCTGTTCAATATGGTGGATTTGGTATCTTTTAGGTACAAACCGAAAATTAGGTGTCCAAAAAGCAAATAATGATCAAAGGGTTAGAAAAGAGTTGCAATTAAGAAAATAAAATCAAATTAGAAGAGAGAATCCCTCAACATCTTTGGTAGTGTCCACGAAGTCGAGCATAACTCTGTCATTTAGACTCCAAATCGACTGTTTCCGGTGGCATTAGAAAGCTATTTCAGTGGGCTACGATTCCCGTCTAACGTGAAAATTCCAAATTCGGACTCGAACATGCTCAAAATTTGATAACAAAAGCGATCATGAAAATCCGTACTACAATTCAAAGACGTGAATGCGCATCAAGAAACGTGCACAAAAAACTCGCTAGAAAAGATACGCACATGAGTAAAAGTTCAAAAGCATGCACAAAAGTACTCACGCAAAAGTGCATTCGGAAAAAGGATCATGAAAACACAAACTACAATCCTAGGACATTAATACAAATCAACAAACATGCACAAACACGCTCCCTCAAATGGACATGCACAAAAACGTACCTGTAAAAAAACATGCGCAAAAGTGCATCCGCAGCAACGTTCTTAAAAACACGAACTACAATACTATGACTTTCATACGCATCAACACACAACAGCTTAAACACTAGATAAAAAAGATACAGTGGAGTGTAGCCATAATACTCGACGTTTACGTTTACGTGGATTTTTGATTGGATTCATTTATATTTCTGTTTTTATTGGTGGATTTGGTATCTTTTAGGTACAAACCGAAAATTAGGTGTCCAAAAAGCAAAAATGATCAAAGGGTTAGAAAAGAGTTGCAATTAAGAAAATAAAATCAAATTAGAAGAGAGAATCCCTCAACATCTTTGGTAGTGTCCACGAAGTCGAGCATAACTCTCTCATCTAGACTCCAAATCGACTGTTTCCGGTGGCATTAGAAAGCTATTTCAGTGGGCTACGATTCCCGTCTAACGTGAAAATTCCAAATTCGGACTCGAACATGCTCAAAATTTGATAACAAAAGCGATCATGAAAATACGTACTACAATTCAAAGACGTGAATGCGCATCAAGAAACGTGCACAAAAAACTCGCTAGAAAAGATACGCACATGAGTAAAAGTTCAAAAGCATGCACAAAAGTACTCACGCAAAAGTGCATTCGGAAAAAGGATCATGAAACACAAACTACAATCCTAGGACATTAATACAAATCAACAGACATGCACAAACACGCTCCCTCAAATGGACATGCACAAAAACGTCCGTGCAATTTCTGGGAAGAGCCAATCCG
>NW_012195007.1:82543-92859 GCF_000504015.1 Erythranthe guttata | reverse complement strand
GCACATGAGTAAAAGTTCAAAAGCATGCACAAAAGTACTCACGCAAAAGTGCATTCGGAAAAAGGATCATGAAAACAGAAACTACAATCCTGGGACATTAATACAAATCAATAAACATGCACAAACACGCTCCCTCAAATGGACATGCACAAAAACGTACCTGTAAAAAAACATGCGCAAAAGTGCATCCGCAGCAACGTTCTTAAAAACACGAACTACAATACTATGACTTTAATACGCATCAACAGACAACAGCAAAAACACTAGATAAAAAAGATACAGTGGAGTGTAGCCATAATACTCGACGTTTACGTTTACGTGGATTTTTGATTGGATTCATTTATATTTCTGTTTTTATTGGTGGATTTGTTATCTTTTAGGTACAAATCGAAAATTAGGTGTCCAAAAAGCAAAAATGATCAAAGGGTTAGAAAAGAGTTGCAATTAAGAAAATAAAATCAAATTAGAAGAGAGAATCCCTCAACATCTTTGGTAGTGTCCACGAAGTCGAGCATAACTCTCTCATCCAGACTCCAAATCGACTGGTTCTGGTGGCATTAGAAAGCTATTTCAGTGGGCTACAATTCCCGTCTAACGTGAAAATTCCAAATTCGGACTCGAACATGCTCAAAATTGGATAACAAAAGCGATCATGAAAATACGTACTACAATTCAAGGACGTGAATGCGCGTCAAGAAACGTGCACAAAAACACTTGCTAGAAAAGATACGCACATGAGTAAAAGTTCAAAAGCATGCACAAAAGTACTCACGCAAAAGTGCATTCGGAAAAAGGATCATGAAAACACAAACTACAATCCTAGGACATTAATACAAATCAACATACATGCACAAACACGTTCCCTCAAATGGACATGTACAAAAACGTACCTGTAAAAAAACATGCGCAAAAGTGCATCCGCAGCGACGTTCTTAAAAACACGAACTACAATACTATGACTTTAATACGCATCAACAGACAACAGCAAAAACACTAGATAAAAAAGATACAGTGGAGTGTAGCAATAATACTCGACGTTTACGTTTTATGTGGATTTTTTATTGGATTCATTTATATTTCTGTTTTTATTAGTGGATTTAGTATCTTTTAGGTACAAATCGAAAATTAGGTGTCCAAAAAGCAAAAATGATCAAAGGGTTAGAAAAGAGTTGCAATTAAGAAAAAAAAATCAAATTAGAAGAGAGAATCCCTCAACATCTTTGGTAGTGTCCACGAAGTCGAGCATAACTCTCTCATCCGGACTCCAAATCGACTGTTTCCGGTGGCAATACAAAGCTATTTCAGTGGCTACTATTTCCCGGTGCAGCTAGATGCGCGCTTTTTTTTCGAACATGCTCAAAATTTGATAACAAAATCGATGATGAAAATACGTACTACAATTCAAGGACGTGAATGCGCTATCAAGAAACGTGCACAAAAAATACTCGCTAGAAAAGATACGCACATGAGTAAAAGTTCAAAAAGCATGCACAAAAGTATTCACGCAAAAGTGCATTTCGGAAAAAGGATCATGAAAACAGAAACTACAATCCTAGGACATTTAATACAAATCAATAAACATGCACAAACACGCTCCCTCAAATGGACATGCACAAAAACGTACCTGTAAAAAAACATGCGCAAAAGTGCATCCGCAGCAACGTTCTTAAAAACACGAACTACAATACTATGACTTTAATACGCATCAACAGACAACAGCAAAAACACTAGATAAAAAAGATACAGTGGAGTGTAGCCATAATACTCGACGTTTACGTTTACGTGGATTTTTGATTGGATTCATTTATATTTCAGTTTTTATTGGTGGATTTGTTATCTTTTAGGTACAAATCGAAAATTAGGTGTCCAAAAAGCAAAAATGATCAAAGGGTTAGAAAAGAGTTGCAATTAAGAAAATAAAATCAAATTAGAAGAGAGAATCCCTCAACATCTTTGGTAGGTCCACGAAGTCGAGCATAACTCTCTCATCCAGACTCCAAATCGAATGGTTCTGGTGGCATTAGAAAGCTATTTCAGTGGGCTACAATTCCCGTCTAACGTGAAAATTCCAAATTCGGACTCGAACATGCTCAAAATTGGATAACAAAAGCGATCATGAAAATACGTACTACAATTCAAGGACGTGAATGCGCGTCAAGAAACGTGCACAAAAACACTTGCTAGAAAAGATACGCACATGTGTAAAAGTTCAAAAGCATGCAAAAAAGTACTCACGCAAAAGTGCATTCGGAAAAAGGATCATGAATACACAAACTACAATCCTAGGACATTAATACAAATCAACAAACATGCACATACACGTTCCCTCAAATGGACATGTACAAATACGTACCTGTAAAAAAACATGCGCAAAAGTGCATCCGCAGCGACGTTCTTAAAAACACGAACTACAATACTATGACTTTAATACGCATCAACAGACAACAGCAAAAACAGTAGATAAAAAAGATACAGTGGAGTGTTGCAATAATACTCGACGTTTACGTTTACGTGGATTTTTGATTGGATTCATTTATATTTCTGTTATTATTAGTGGAGTTAGTATCTTTTAGGTACAAATCGAAAATTAGGTGTCCAAAAAGCAAAAATGATCAAAGGGTTAGAAAAGAGTCGCAATTAAGAAAATAAAATCAAATTAGATGAGATAATTCCTCAACATCTTTGGTAGTGTCCACGAAGTCGAGCATAACTCTCTCATCCGGACTCCAAATCGACTGGTTCCGGTGGCATTACAAAGCTATTTCAGTGGGCTACAATTCCCGACTAACGAGAAAATTCCAAATTCGGACTCGAACATGCTCAAAATTTGATAACAAAATCGATGATGAAAATACGTACTACAATTCAAGGACGTGAATGCGCATCAAGAAACGTGCACAAAAATACTCGCTAGAAAAGATACGCACATGAGTAAAAGTTCAAAAGCATGCACAAAAGTACTCACGCAAAAGTGCATTCGGAAAAAGGATCATGAAAACAGAAACTACAATCCTGGGACATTAATACAAATCAATAAACATGCACAAACACGCTCCCTCAAATGGACATGCACAAAAACGTACCTGTAAAAAAACATGCGCAAAAGTGCATCCGCAGCAACGTTCTTAAAAACACGAACTACAATACTATGACTTTAATACGCATCAACAGACAACAGCAAAAACACTAGATAAAAAAGATACAGTGGAGTGTAGCCATAATACTCGACGTTTACGTTTACGTGGATTTTTGATTGGATTCATTTATATTTCAGTTTTTATTGGTGGATTTGTTATCTTTTAGGTACAAATCGAAAATTAGGTGTCCAAAAAGCAAAAATGATCAAAGGGTTAGAAAAGAGTTGCAATTAAGAAAATAAAATCAAATTAGAAGAGAGAATCCCTCAACATCTTTGGTAGTGTCCACGAAGTCGAGCATAACTCTCTCATCCAGACTCCAAATCGAATGGTTCTGGTGGCATTAGAAAGCTATTTCAGTGGGCTACAATTCCCGTCTAACGTGAAAATTCCAAATTCGGACTCGAACATGCTCAAAATTGGATAACAAAAGCGATCATGAAAATACGTACTACAATTCAAGGACGTGAATGCGCGTCAAGAAACGTGCACGAAAACACTTGCTAGAAAAGATACGCACATGTGTAAAAGTTCAAAAGCATGCAAAAAAGTACTCACGCAAAAGTGCATTCGGAAAAAGGATCATGAAAACACATACTACAATCCTAGGACATTAATACAAATCAACAAACATGCACAAACACGTTCCCTCAAATGGACATGTACAAAAACGTACCTGTAAAAAGACATGCGCAAAAGTGCATCTGCAAAAATGTTCTTAAAAACACAAACTACAATAATATGACTTTACTACGCATCAACAGACAGCAGCAAAAACACTATATAAAAAAGATACAATGGAGTGTAGCAATAATACTCGACGTTTACGTTTACGTGGATTTTTGATAGGATTAATTTATATTTCTGTTTTTATTGGTGGATTTGGTATCTTTTAGGTACAAATCTAAAATTTGGTGTCCAAAAAGCAAAAATGATCAAAGGGTTTGAAAAGAGTTGCAATTAAGAAAATAAAATCAAATTAGAAGAGAGAATCCCTCAACATCTTCGGTAGTGTCCACGAAGTCGAGCATAACTCTCTCATCCGGACTCCAAATCGACTTGTTCCGGTGGCTTTAGAAAGCTATTTCAGTGGGCTACGATTCCCGTTTAACGTGAAAATTCCAAATTCGGACTCGAACATGGTCAAAATTTGATAACAAAAGCGATCATGAAAATACGTACTACAATTCAAGGACGTGAATGTGCATCAAGAAACGTGCACAAAAACACTCGCTAGAAAAGATACGCACATGAGTTAACGTTCAAAAGCATATACAAAAGTACTCACGCAAAAGTGCATTCTCAAAAAGGATCATGAAAACACAACATACAATCCTAGGACATTAATACAAATCAACAAACATGCACAAACACGCTCCCTCAAATGGACATGCACAAAAATGTACATGTAAAAAAACATGCGCAAAAGTGCATCCGCAACGACGTTCTTACAAACACAAACTACAATACTATGACTTTAATGCGCATCAACAGACAACAACAAAAACACTAGATAAAAAAGATACAATTGAGTGTAGCAATAATACTCGACGTTTACGTTTACGTGGATTTTTGTTTGGATTCATTTATATTTCTGTTTTTATTGGTGGATTTGGTATCTTTTAGGTACTTATCGAAAATTAGGTGTCCAGGATGCAAAAATGATCAAAGGGTAAGAAAAGAGTTGCAATTAAGAAAATAAAATCAAATTAGAAGAGAGAATCCCTCAACATCTTTGGTAGTGTCCACGAAGTCGAGCATAACTCTCTCATCCGTACTCCAAATCGACTGGTTCTAGTGGCATTAGAAAGCTATTTCAGTGGGCTACAATTCCCGTCTAACGTGAAAATTCCAAATTCGGACTCGAACATGCTCAAAATTGGATAACAAAAGCGATCATGAAAATACGTACTACAATCAAGGACGTGAATGCGCATCAAGAAACGTGCACAACAACATTCGCTAGAAAAGATACGCACATGAGTAAAAGTTCAAAAGCATGCACAAAAGTACTCACGCAAAAGTGCATTCGCAAAAAGGATCATGAAAACACAAACTACAATCCTAGGACATTAATACAAATCAACAAACATGCACAAACACGCTCCCTCAAATGGACATGCACAAAAACGTACATGTAAAAAAACATGCGCAAAACTGCATCCGCAACGACGTTGTTAAAAACACAAACTACAATACTATGACTTTAATACGCATCAACAGACAACAGCAAAAACACAAGATAAGAAAGATACAATAGAGTGTAGCAATAATACTCGACGTTTACGTTTACGTGGATTTTTTATTGGATTAATTTATATTTCTGTTTTTATTGGTGGATTTGGTATCTTTTAGGTACAAATAGAAAACTAGGTGTCCAAAAAGCAAAAATGATCAAAGGGTTAGAAAAGAGATGCAATTAAGAAAATAAAATCAAATTAGAAGAGAGAATCCCTCAACATCTTTGGTAGTGTCCATGAAGTCGAGCATAACTCTCTAATCTGGACACCAAATCGACTGGTTTCGGTGGCATTAGAAAGCTATTTCAGTGGGCTACAATTCCCGTCTAACGTGAAAATTCCAAATTCGGACTCGAACATAGTCAAAATTGGATAACAAAAGCGATCATGAAAATACGTACTACAATTCAAGGACGGGAATGCGCATCAAGAAACGTGCACAAAAACACTAGCTAGAAAAAATACGCACTTGAATAAAAGTTCAAAAGCATGCACAAAAGTACTCACGCAAAAGTGCATTCGCAAAAAGGATCATGAAAACACAAACAAGAATCCTAGGACATTAATACAAATCAACAAACATGCACAAACACGCTCCCTCAAATGGACATGCGCAAAAACGAACATGTAAAAAAACATGCGCAACAGTGCATCCGCAACGACGTTCTTAAAAACCAAACTACAATACTATGACTTTAATACGCATCAACAGACAACAGCAAAAACACTAGATAAAAAAGATACAATGGAGTGTAGCAATAATACTCGACGTTTACATTTACGTGGATTTTTGTTTGGATTAATTTATATTTTTGTTTTTATTGGTGGATTTGGTATCTTTTAGGGACAAATCTAGAATTAGGTGTCCAGGAAGCAAAAATGACCAAATGGTAAGAAAAGAGTTGCAATTAAGAAAATAAAATCAAATTAGAAGAGAGAATCCCTCAACATCTTTGGTAGTGTCCACGAAGTCGAGCATAACTCTCTCACCCGGACTCCAAATCGACTAGTTCAGGTGGCATTAAAAAGCTATTTCAGTGGGCTACAATTCCCGTCTAACGTGAAAATTCCAAATTCGGACTCGAACATGGTCAAAATTGGATAACAAATGCAATCATGAAAATACGTACTACAATTCAAGGACGTGAATGCGCATCAAGAAACGTGCACAAAAACACTCGCTAGAAAAGATACGCACATGAGTAAACGTTCAAAAGCATGCACAAAAGTACTCACGCAAAAGTGCATTCGCAAAAAGGATCATGAAAACACAAACTACAATCCTAGGACATTAATACAAATCAACAAACATGCAGAAACACGCTCCCTCAAATGGACATGCACAAAAACGTACATGTAATAAAACATGCGCAAAAGTGCATCCGCAACGACGTTCTTAAAAACACAAACTACAATACTATGACTTTAATACGCATCAACAGACAACAGCAAAAACACTAGATAAAAAAGATACAATGGAGTGTAGCAATAATACTCGACGTTTACGTTTACGTGGATTTTTGTTTAGATTCATTTATATTTCTGTTTTTATTGGTGGATTTGGTCTCTTTTAGGTACTTATCGAATATTAGGTGTCCAGGAAGCAAAAATGATCAAAGGGTAAGAAAAGAGTTGCAATTAAGAAAATAAAATCAAATTAGAAGAGAGAATCCCTCAACATCTTTGGTAGTGTCCACGAAGTCGAGCATAACTCTTTCATCCGGACTCCAAATCGATTGGTTCCGGTGGCATTAGAAAGCTATTTAAGTGGGCTACAATTCCTGTCTAACGTGAAAATTCCAAATTCGGACTCGAACATGGTCAAAATTGGATAACAAAAGCGATCATGAAAATACGTACTACAATTCAAGGACGTGAATGCGCATCAAGAAACGTGCGCAAAAACACTCGCTAGAAAAGATACGCACATGAGTAAAAGTTCAAAAGCATGCACAAAAGAGTACTCACGCAAAAGTGCATTCGGAAAAAGGATCATGAAAACACAAACTACAATCCTAGGACATTAATACAAATCAACAAACATGCACAAACACGCTCCCTCAATTGGACATGCACAAAAACGTACAAGTAAAAAAACATGCCCAAAAGGGCATCCGCAACGACGTTCTTAAAAACACGAACTACAATACTATGACTTTAATACGCATTAACAGACAACAGCAAAAACACTAGATAAAAAAGATACAATGGAGTGTAGCAATAATACTCGACGTTCACGTTTACGTGGATTTTTGTTTGGATTAATTTATATTTTTGTATTTATTGGTGGATTTGGTATTTTTAGGTACAAATCGAGAATTAGATGTCCAGGAAGCAAAAATGACCAAAGTGTAAGAAAATAGTTGCAATGAAGAAAATAACATCAAATTAGAAGAGAGAATCCCTCAACATCTTTGGTAGTGTCCACGAAGTCGAGCATAACTCTCTCATCCGGACTCCAAATCGACTGGTTCCGGTGGCATTACAAAGCGATTTCAGTGGGCTACAATTCCCGTCTAACGTGAAAATTCCAAATTCGGACTCGAACATGCTCAAAATTGGATAACAAAAGCGATCATGAAAATAAGTACTACAATTCAAGGACGTGAATGCGCATCAAGAAACGTGCACAAAAACACTCGCTAGAAATGATACGCACATGAGTAAAAGTTCAAAAGCATGCACAAAAGTACTCACGCAAAAGTGCATTCGGAAAAAGGATCATGAAAACACAAACTACAATCCTAGGACATTAATACAAATCAATAAACATGCACAAACACGCTCCCTCAAATGGACATGCACAAAAACGTACATGTAAACAAACATGCGCAAAAGTGCATCCGCACCGACGTTCTTAAAAACACAAACTACAATACTATGACTTTAATACGCATCAACAGACAACAGCAAAAACACTAGATAAAAAAGATACAATGGAGTGTAGCAATAATACTCGACGTTTACGTTTACGTGGATTTTTGTTTGGATTCATTTATATTTCTGTTTTTATTGGTGGATTTGGTATCTTTTAGGTACTTATCGAAAATTAGGTGTCTAGGAAGCAAAAATGATCAAAGGGTAAGAAAAGAGTTGCAATTAAGAAAATAAAATCAAATAAGAAGAGAGAATCCCTCAACATCTTTGGTAGTGTCCACGAAGTCGAGCATAACTCTCTCATCCAGACTCCAAATCGACTAGTTCTGGTGGCATTAGAAAGCTAATTTAGTGGGCTACAATTCCCGTCTAACGTGAAAATTCCAAATTCGGACTCGAACAAGCTCAATATTGGATAACAAAAGCGATCATGAAAATACGTACTACAATTCAAGGACGTGAATGCGCATCAAGAAACGTGCACAAAAACACTCGCTACAAAAGATACGCACATGATTAAAAGTTAAAAAGCATGCACAAAAGTACTCACGCAAAAGTGCATTCGCAAAAAGGATCATGAAAACAATAACTACAATCCTAGGACATTAATACAAATCAACAAACATGCACAAACACGCTCCCTCAAATGGACATGCACAAAAACGTACATGTAAAAAAATATGCGCAAAAGTGCATCCGCAACGACGTTCTTAAAAACACAAACTACAATAATGTGACTTTAATACGCATCAACAGACAACAGCAAAAACACTATATAAAAAAGAAACAATGGAGTGTAGCAATAATACTCGACGTTTACGTTTACGTGGATTTTTGATTGGATTAATTTATATTTCTGTTTTTATTGGTGGATTTGGTATCTTTTAGGTACAAATCTAAAATTTGGTGTCCAAAAAGCAAAAATGATCAAAGGGTTAGAAAAGAGTTGCAATTAAGAAAATAAAATCAAATTAGAAGAGAGAATCCCTCAACATCTTCGGTAATGTCCACGAAGTCGAGCATAACTCTCTCATCCGGACTCCAAATCGACTTGTTCCGGTGGCTTTAGAAAGCTATTTCAGTGGGCTACAATTCCCGTTTAACGTGAAAATTCCAAATTCGGACTCGAACATGGTCAAAATTTGATAACAAAAGAGATCATGAAAATACGTACTACAATTCAAGGACGTGAATGTGCATCAAGAAACGTGCACAAAAACACTCGCTAGAAAAGATACGCACATGAGTTAACGTTCAAAAGCATATACAAAAGTACTCACGCAAAAGTGCATTCTCAAAAAGGATCATGAAAACACAACATACAATCCTAGGACATTAATACAAATCAACAAACATGCACAAACACGCTCCCTCAAATGGACATGCACAAAAATGTACATGTAAAAAAACATGCGCAAAAGTGCATCCGCAACGACGTTCTTACAAACACAAACTACAATACTATGACTTTAATGCGCATCAACAGACATCAACAAAAACACTAGATAAAAAAAGATACAATTGAGTGTAGCAATAATACTTGACGTTTACGTTTACGTGGATTTTTGTTTGGATTCATTTATATTTCTGTTTTTATTGGTGGATTTGGTATCTTGTAGGTACTTATCGAAAATTAGGTGTCCAGGACGCAAAAATGATCAAAGGGTAAGAAAAGAGTTGCAATTAAGAAAATAAAATCAAATTAGAAGAGAGAATCCCTCAACATCTTTGGTAGTGTCCACGAAGTCGAGCATAACTCTCTCATCCGGACTCCAAATCGACTGGTTCTGGTGGCATTAGAAAGCTATTTCAGTGGGCTACAATTCCCGTCTAACGTGAAAATTCCAAATTCGGACTCGAACATGCTCAAAATTGGATAACAAAAGCGATCATGAAAATACGTTCTACAATCAAGGACGTGAATGCGCATCAAGAAACGTGCACAACAACACTCGCTAGAAAAGATACGCACATGAGTAAAAGTTCAAAAGCATGCACAAAAGTACTCACGCAAAAGTGCATTCGCAAAAAGGATCATGAAAACACAAACTACAATCCTAGG
>NW_012195007.1:25669-46327 GCF_000504015.1 Erythranthe guttata | reverse complement strand
CAAATGGACATACACAAAAACGTACATGTACAAAAACCTGCGCAAAAGTGCATCCGCAAACTACAATACTATGGCTTTAATACGCATCAACAGACAGCAACAATAACACTAGATAAAAAAGATACAATGGAGTGTAGCAATAAATACTCGACGTTTACGTTTACGTGGATTTTTGTTTGGGTTCATTTATATTTCTATTTTTGCATCCGCAACGACGTTCTTAAAAACCAAACTACAATACTGACTTTAATATGCATCAACAGACAACAGCAAAACCACTAGATTGAAAAGATACAATGTATTGTAGCAATAATACTCGACGTTTAGATTTACGTGGAGTTTTGTTTGGATTACTTTATATTTTTGTTTTTATTGGTGGATTTGGTATCTTGTAGGTTCAAATCGAGAATTAGGTGTCCAGGAAGCAAAAATGACCAAAGGGTAAGAAAAGAGTTGCAATTAAGAAAATAAAATCAAATTAGAAGAGGGAATCCCTCAACATCTTTGGTAGTGTCCCCGAAGTCGAGCATAACTCTCTCATGCGAACTCCTAATCAACTGGTTCCTGTGGCATAAGAAAGCTATTTCAGTGGGCTACAATTCTCGTCTAACGTGAAAATTCCAAATTCGGACTCGAACATGGTCAAAATTGGATTACAAAAGCGATCAAGAAAATACGCACTACAATTCAAGGACGTGAATGCGCATCAAGAAACGTGCACCAAAACACTCACTAGAAAAGATACGCACATGAGTAAAAGTTCAAAAGCATGCACAAAAGTACTAACGCAAAAGTGCATTCGCAAAAAAAATCATGAAAACACAAATTACAATCCTAGGACATTAATACAAATCAACAAACATGCACAAACACGCTCCCTCAAATGGACATGCACAAAAACGTACATGTAAAAAAACATGCACAAAAGTGCATCCGCAACGACGTTCTTAAAAACACGAACTGCAATACTATGACTTTAATACGCATCAACAGACAACAACAAAAACACTAGATAAAAAAGATACAATGGAGTGTAGCACTAATACTCGACATTTACGTTTACGTGGATTTTTGTTTGGATTAATTTATATTTTTGTTTTTATTGGTGGATTTTGTATATTTTAGGTACAAATTGAGCATAACTCTCTCATCCGAACTCCATATCGCATAGTTCCGGTGGCATTCGAAAGCTATTTCAGTGGGCTACAATTCCCGTCTAACGTGAAAATTCCAAATTCGGACTTGAACATGGTCAAAATTGGATAACAAAAGCGATCATGAAAATATGTACTACAATTCAAGGACGGGAATGCGCATCAAGAAACGTGCTAAAAAACACTCGCTAGAAAAGATACGCACATGAGTAAAAGTTCAAAAGCCTGCACAAAAGTACTCACGCAAAAGTGCATTCGCAAAAAGGATCTTGAAAACACAAACTACAATCCTAGGACATTAGTACAAATCAACAAACATGCACAAACGCGTTCCCTCAAATATACATGCACAATAACGTACATTTCAAAAAACATGCGCAAAAAAGCATCCGCAACGACGTTCTTAAAAACCAAACTACAATACTGACTTTAATACGCATCAACAGACAACAGCAAAACCACTAGATAAAAAAGATACAATGTAGTGTAGCAATAATACTCGACGTTTAGATTTATGTGGAGTTTTGTTTGGATTAATTTATATTTTTGTTTTTATTGTTGGATTTGGTATCTTTTAGGTACAAATCGAGAATTAGGTGTCCAGGAAGCAAAAACGACCAAAGGGTAAGAAAAGAGTTGCAATTAAGAAAATAAAATCAAATTAGAAGAGGGAATCCCTCAACATCTTTGGTAGTGTCCACGAAGTCGAGCATAACTCTCTCATGCGAACTCCTAATCGACTGGTTCCTGTGGCATAAGAAAGCTATTTCAGTGGGCTACAATTCTCGTCTAACGTGAAAATTCCAAATTCGGACTCGAACATGGTCAAAATTGGATAACAAAAGCGATCAAGAAAATACGCACTACAATTCAAGGACGTGAATGCGCATCAAGAAACGTGCACCAAAACACTCACTAGAAAAGATACGCACATGAGTAAAAGTTCAAAAGCATGCACAAAAGTACTAACGCAAAAGTGCATTCGCAAAAAAAATCATGAAAACACAAATTACAATCCTAGGACATTAATACAAATCAACAAACATGCACAAACACGCTCCCTCAAATGGACATGCACAAAAACGTACATGTAAAAAAACATGCACAAAAGTGCATCCGCAACGACGTTCTTAAAAACACGAACTGCAATACTATGACTTTAATACGCATCAACAGACAACAACAAAAACACTAGATAAAAAAGATACAATGGAGTGTAGCACTAATACTCGACATTTACGGTTACGTGGATTTTTGTTTGGATTAATTTATATTTTTGTTTTTATTGGTGGATTTTGTATATTTTAGGTACAAATTGAGCATAACTCTCTCATCCGAACTCCATATCGCATAGTTCCGGTGGCATTCGAAAGCTATTTCAGTGGGCTACAATTCCCGTCTAACGTGAAAATTCCAAATTCGGACTTGAACATGGTCAAAATTGGATAACAAAAGCGATCATGAAAATATGTACTACAATTCAAGGACGGGAATGCGCATCAAGAAACGTGCTAAAAAACACTCGCTAGAAAAGATACGCACATGAGTAAAAGTTCAAAAGCCTGCACAAAAGTACTCACGCAAAAGTGCATTCGCAAAAAGGATCATGAAAACACAAACTACAATCCTAGGACATTAATACAAATCAACAAACATGCACAAACACGCTACCTCAAATGGACATGCACAAAAACGTACATGTAAAAAAACATGCGCAAAAAAGCATCCGCAACGACGTTCTTAAAAACCAAACTACAATACTGACTTTAATACGCATCAACAGACAACAGCAAAACCACTAGATAAAAAAGATACAATGTAGTGTAGCAATAATACTCGACGTTTAGATTTACGTGGAGTTTTGTTTGGATTAATTTATATTTTTGTTTTTATTGGTGGATTTGGTATCTTTTAGGTACAAATCGAGAATTAGGTGTCCAAGAAGCAAAAATGACCAAAGGGTGAGAAAAGACTTGCAATTAAGAAAATAAAATCAAATTAGAAGAGGGAATCCCTCAACATCTTTGGTAGTGTCCACGAAGTCGAGCATAACTCTCTCATCCGAACTCCTAATCGACTGGTTCCGGTGGCTTTCGAAAGCTATTTCAGTGGGCTACATTTCCCGTCTAACGTGAAAATTCCAAATTCGGACTCGAACATGGTCAAAATTGGATAACAAAAGCGATCATGAAAATACGTACTACAAAGGACGTGAATGCACATCAAGAAACGTGCACAAAAAAACTCACTATAAAAGATACGCACACGAGTAAAAGTTCAAAAGCATGCACAAAAGTACTCACGCAAAAGTGCATTCGCAAAAAAAATCATGAAAACACAAACATCAATCCTAGGACATTAGTACAAATCAACAAACATGCACAAACACGCTCCCTCAAATGGACATGCACAAAAACGTACATGTAAAAAAACCATCTCCATCTAATGTCAATTAAATTACAGCTTATCCCACAATAGCACTCCCCGCTAACACGGCTTACTGCACTATCATGAGAGGCTACACATAATTTAATTGTTGGTAGAAGGAAAGAAAAATTCAACAATTTGGTTTTTCTTTATAGCTTGATAATTATTCTTAATTAAGAATGAGGGATTTTATTTATTAAATCTTATTAGCTCATCGGAAGTTTTAGGTTATGATCGTTTGTGATTCCTACAACTATGTTCTCTAGGTATGTGGAAACGCATATTGATCCTAAGAGAGACATACGATCATCATCGTACTTAATCACAATTATTCATCTCATGAATTAATTAATTAATACGATAAATTGCAAATATAATTAACGGACTTCTTTCATTCATAAATCATTCAAATAAGAATGAAGTCCATTAATTATTTGCCATCTAATTTGTGTTCCATTAATTAAACTAATTTAACGATTAAATTAAATAATTAATCCAACACCATTCTTTGAATTCAAATTAAATTAATGGATCAATTATCTAATTTGGGTTTAATTGATAAATAATTTCAAAAATTAAAAATCAAATAATTTTTAATATTAATTTCAGAAAATAGAATTAAATTTTTTTTTTTTTTTTTTTTTGTTGTGCTGACCGGACCGGTCGGACCGGTCCGACCGGACCGGTTCGGTCAGTTGAAAAACAGCAGCAAAATCGAATTTTTTCAAAATTAAATTTTTTAATATTTTCTGAAATATTCAAAATATTTAATTAATATTAAAACACCCAATTAGATAACACCAATAATTCAACAATTCAACAAATCGAAGCATGCTTTCGAAAACGATAAACACGTTGACAAATAAACGATTAACCCGTGGCTCTGATACCACTGTTGGGGATCGTGCATGTATACGCAGCGGAATTTAAAAATTTTATATCGAACTAGTTTCGATTACATGCATAAACTAATCACATAGTCAACGTACCTTAACGCTTCCGCCATACATATGGTAATTATCGATTTAATTGAAAAACGCGTAAAACCGAAAATTACGAAACATGCTTATACTTCATTTCACAAAATCGAAACATGTAATCACGTATTACTCATGCTCGCAAATTAATAATCATACAAACATGTTCGAATCGAATTACGAAAGTTCCGATTTAATTACCTCTTGTAGCGTGCGATTTCGACGAATCGAAATCCTAGAACGAGTCACGTACAAGCTGCTAATTACCAATCCACGGGGCTGCAACTCACGGCTGGACCAAGCTGATCCAGCAAGCGACGAACGGCAGTGAACGGCAGCAGCAGCGGCGGCGCGTGGCAGCGGCAGCGGCGGCGCGTGAGCGGCGGTGCGGCGCGTGCGGCGGTGCGTGGATTCGTCGGGGCAGCAGCTCCTCTCCAATTAGGTTTCACCTCGTATTTTCGACCCACTCGAACTACAACACTAGATGTAAACGAGTTAGATAACAACACGAATATAACGAAGGAAAAAGAGGAGAAAAAACGGCGGTTTTCCGGCGGTGGTCGGCGGTGGCGCGCCGGTGGAGCAACGGCCAAAGAGGGGAGCGGCTAGGGCTTGAGCGGCTAGGGTTTGGTGCTGAAAATCTGATCTCGAACTCTTGTTTGAGGTCTATTTATACTTAGGGTTTTCAACCCTAGTGGGCTTAAGTCATTGGGCTTGACCACTGATGCATTAAGCCCATTCCCTCGTCGGCCTCGTTTCTAATAAACGATCGTCCACAAAATTATAACAAAATTATATTTGTGACGAGCTTAAAGTCCTCGTCGATACGAGTGCCTCTTCGAAATTTCCAATTTCCAAAATTGGAAACTTCCACTTCAGTGGACTTGCTAAATCGGGAAACTTCCCAATTTAGAAATTCACTAAATTCCGCATTTCTCTCTTTCTCTACGTTTATTCCGATTCGCAATCCACAATCACGAATCTTGGATTCAATCATATCGACATCCAATCGTTCAAAGATTAACACATTAATCTATGCTTGTTGTTATCAAGGATCTATATTACACGAGAAGTGTGACCCTCAATGGTTCAGGTGTATGCTAGCCGTGGGCTCACAACTCTTTGTGATTCGAACAACACATTGTTCTTATACGAACTCCTCCCAAGAGTCCCGATTAGAGTAAAACTCATTTTACCTAATCCCGATCAAATCGGTGCCCAACGAATCAAGATTGGCGTCTAGCAACTACGCATCATGATTCCCTAGATACAAATGAAGTGCCTGCAAGAACCTTATGATATAGTTAGCGTACAGTACGATCCCTTCGTAGCACATGTCCCGATTGAACTAGAGGCATTGGTTCACCGAGACCTCTTATAAAGTTCAATAACTGTGCGAACGTTCTAGGTATTATAAATCCGTTCGTGTGCGACTTAGGGAAACACATTTCCCTAATCACCCCACTATCAACTCTGGCCAGAGATTCCATGGATTATAAACCGTCAGAACACACAGGACATCCATGACTACTCAAGCGCTCGAATCCCCTACTACAATGCACAGACTTCACACTAGATTTCGGATTGCACGGACGTTGGCCCTTGGAGTGGTCCGCGGTGGGACTCAGGGACAGGTCACGATACAATCGGTCCTCCAGTGAAGTCACGGTGATGTCTGGGTCTTAAGGACTAATGGTGTACAACTATATCTTAGAAACCTATTACTCGATGAATGAGAACCACTTATAGATTTCTAGGGCGAGGGAGTTCAGTGAACTCATCCAGTATGAGCACCCACTCAAGTATGCCGATGTCACAACACCGAGGACTGATGAGACGCAGTACACATACACTAAGTGCTAGTCTCAAAAGGGAAAGGCCGGTATCCTCATTATTGGCATAACCCATCGACTAGGAACAAGGTTTAACAGTTACATTACATTGCTGAGTTATCTCACGATTCTACTAGATCAACTCACAGTAATAGAGTAACTCGTTAGGACTATATCTATGCTGCTTGCATCGGATAACAGATATAGAATGCCAAATGAAGTATTTTATTATTACGAACGAAAAACGATTGTTTTATTACAAAGAAAAGAGAAAGACCACAGCCACAAGTTGGCTTGCCGGTCACCTACTCTAACAATCTCCCACTTGACCTAAAGCCAACTACTCATAAATCTAAGTCCCATCGACTCTCGATGTTTCTCGTGGACTGATCCTGACAATGGCTTGGTGAAGGGATCTGCAATATTGTCCTCCGAGGTGACTCTATCTAGCTTGACTTCACCTCTCTCTATGATCTCTCGGATCACATGGTATTTTCTCAACACGTGCTTCGACTTCTGATGAGCTCTTGGTTACTTAGCTTGCGCTACGGCTCCGTTGTTATCGCAGTACAGCCGTACTGGATCGCTAGCGTTCGGAAATACACCCAACTCTTGGATGAATTTCCTAATCCATGACCCTTCCTTTGAAGCATCTGATGCTGCAATATATTCAGCCTCGGTGGTGGAATCAGCCGTCGTGCCTTGTTTGGAACTCTTCCAACACACGGCACCCCCGTTGACTTTGAATATATACCCCGAGTTTGACTTCGAGTCATCCACGTCCGATTGAAAACTAGAATCCGTGAAGCCTTCTAATTTCAACTCGGTATCCCCATAGACCAAAAACAAATCTCGAGTTCTTCGCAAGTACTTGAGAATGTCCTTCACAGCCTTCCAATGGGCTGGGCCGGGGTCGGACTGATATCTGCTTGTGACGCTCACAGCATACGCAATATCAGGTCGTGTACACAGCATGCCATACATTATGCTTCCTATAGCGGATGCATAAGGTGTCCTTTTCATCTCCTCGATTTCCATTTGCGTTTGAGGACGCATGGATTTCGAGAGACGAACCCCATGGGACATTGGCAAGAATCCCTTCTTGGATTCTTCCATGCTAAACCGTTTAAGAACGGTGTCTATGTACATGGATTGGGACAAGCCAAGCAATCTCCTCGATCTATCTCTATAGATCCGTATTCCTAATACGTAGGATGCTTCTCCCAAATCCTTCATCGAGAACGTGTGGATAACCATACTTTAGTCGACTGCAACATCCCTACATCATTCCCAATGACTAGTATGTCATCAACATAAAGTACAAGGAAAGTCACTGCACTCCCACTAACCTTCTTGTAGACACAAGGTTCCTCCGGGTTTTTCACAAATTCAAACTCTTTGATAGTTGTGTCGAACCTTTTGTTCCAACTACGGGATGCTTGTTTCAATCCATAAATGGATCGCTGGAGTTTGCAAACCTTTTGCTCATCTCCAGAAGATATGAAGCCTTCCGGCTGCGCCATGTAAATTTCTTCCTCAATGTCCCCATTAAGGAAAGCGGTCTTCACATCCATTTGCCATATCTCGTAGTCATACCACGCAGAGATGGCCAGCAAAATCCTAATGGACTTAAGCATAGCAACTGGAGAGAAGGTTTCCTCATAGTCAACTCCTTGCTTTTGAGTATAACCCTTCGCTACCAATCTAGCCTTGTCGGTCGATACCTTTCCATCTACTCCAATTTTCTTCTTATAGATCCACTTGCAGCCTATGGGAACAATTCCCTCGGGTGGATCTACCAAGGTCCATACCTTGTTGGAGTACATAGAGTCCATTTCGGATTTCATGGCATTAAGCCAATGTCCCTTGTCTGTATCCCATACAGCTTCGTTGAAAGTTCTAGGATCACATCCTTGGTCAACTTCATCAACGAGGAATAACCTATCGGGCGCTCTCCGAACTCTTTCGGATCTACGCAGCGACGGTTCAGGAGGTATGTTAGTGGTTTGTTGAATTGGTTCATTATCTGATTGTTGTGCTTGAACTTCAGATTGTGGTTCTCGAACTTCTTCGAGATCAACTACACTGCCCTTTCTATCCGATAGAAATTCCTTCTCAAGGAACACGGCATTTCTCGAGACGAACACCTTATCTCGGAAACATAGTAGAATTCGTATTCCATGGAATCCTCGGGATACCCCACAAAATAGCATAGGTCGGATTTTCCATCCAACTTATCTCCCACTAGCCGCTTCACGTAAGCGGGACAACCCCATATCCTAATATGTTTAAACGTGGGTTTCTTGGAGTGCCAAAGTTCATAAGGTGTGGAGTTAACTGCTTTGGTATTAACCCTATTCAGCAAATACACGGCAGTTAGGAGTGCATGACCCCACAGGTATGCCGGTAGCTCGGTGAACCCCATCATAGATCGAACCATGTCTAACAGTGTTCGATTCCGACGTTCGGAAACTCCATTAAGTTGAGGAGTTCCAGGAGGAGTCCATTGAGACAGAATCCCATTCTCTTTAAGATAGTCTATAAACTCAGTACTTAAGTATTCGCCACCACGATCGGATCGCAGTTTCTTAATACGTCTACCGAGTTGGTTTTCTACTTGGTGTCTAAAATCTTTGAACTTTTCAAAAGTTTCAGACTTATACTTCATTAAGTACACGAAACCATACCTAGAATAATCATCGGTAAAGGTAACGAAGTAGTTAAAACCACCCCTAGCACTAACGCTTAGTGGACCACACACGTCTGAATGGATCAAATCCAAAAGACCCTCGGCCCGTTCCTTCTTCCCTTTGAAGGGAGTCTTGGTCATCTTTCCTTTAAGGCAGGATTCACAAGTTTGAAGTGATTTAACGTCCTCCAAGGAGAACATTCCTTCACTAACAAACTTGTTCATCCTTCTCAAGGAAATGTGACCAAGTCGAGCGTGCCAAAGTTGTGCGGGGTTAAGACTTATATCTTTTCGTTTTGCTGATATAATGTTAATGGGTATTTCACTTGGATTCAGTTCATATAAGTTGTTTATAAGTTGTCCCTTACAAATCATATTTTGTTCCTTTTGTATAATGCAAATCGAATTTCCAAAAACAAAAGTAAAACCTTCATTATCCAAAACAGGAATAGAAATAAGGTTTCGAATAAGTGACGGAACAAATAAACAATTGTTCAAAACAATGGAAAAACTAGAATCCAAAACAGAAAGATAAATTGTCCCAATGGCTTCAGCAGCAACCCTTGCTCCGTTGCCCATTCTTAGGTAGGTCTCACCCACATTAAGCTTCCTACTTCTTGTCATGAGCTGCAAATCATTACAAAGATGTGAGCCACAACCAGTATCCAATACCCAAGCAGAAGATTTAACGGACAAGTTAACTTCAACTAAATACGTACCCTTTTCAGAACGTTTCTGATCGAGGTAAGCCTTGCAGTTGCGTCGCCAATGGCCCTTCTCTCCACAATGATGGCAAGCGTCATCAACTTGCTTGGTGACCTTGTCATTCTTCACTCCGCTCGACTCGCCCTTCTCAAGTTTCTTGCTCGGGCCGAAACTCCTTTCTTTCCTTTTCTTCTGGAAAGAGCCTTTCTTTGCAGAAGGAGCAACTAGGAGAACTGATTTCTCCTTCTTGATTGTGGACTCATATCTGACCAACATGTTCAACAACTCATCCAATGGTGGATCGAGCTTGTTCATGTTGAAGTTCGCTATGAACGATTCATAAGAACTAGGAAGGGACAGTAGGATCAAATCCACCGAGAGCTCGGCCGGGAGGGTGACATCAAGGTTCACCAACTTCTCAAGGAGAGTGATCATCTTGAGACCGTGTTCGTGGACCGAAGCCCCTTCACGCAGCCTCATGGTGATCAACTCCTTGGTAGCTGAGTACCTCGATGCCCTAGTATTCTCACTATACATGCTTTCAAGATGGTGCTTGATATCATAAGCATGCACATGAGACTCATACTTCCTCGCGAGCTCTGGCACCATGGATGCTAGCATGTAGCACCTTGCATGGAGGTCGTCCTTCTTCCATGCCTCGAAAGTGGCAGTCTCGTCAGCAGTAGCAGTCGCAGGAAGAGCAGCGGGGGGACGTTCATTGAGCACATAGAGACGCTCCTCGACTTGGAGCACAAGTTTCAGATTGCGAAGCCAATCCAAATAGTTTGGACCGGTGAGTTTGTTTTGGTCGAGGATTGAGGAAAGGGGATGTTTGGACATTGTTGCTGAGAAAATTTTAAGAAGACAATAATTAGAGTTTAGTTCGTAATAATCGTTACAATTAAAATTTTGGACTTTTATGTTTTAATTGTTCTCCCACTAATTTTATCGAATTCCACCACCCTCTAGCAGACAATCGAGAAAACTTATTTTTCTTTAATGGGCTTTAGGTCCAATAGCGCTAATGTAACCCGTAGTTAATCTATCCCGATTACATAAGCCTAAAGGTAGAGTACTATCAATCACATCACTATGTGACCCTAAAGATCGATTTACCTCACACTTGATAATGACCTAAGTTAATCTAGCGAATATCAAAATCCTCGTGTGTCAAGTCTAGCCTACCAATATGAGATGTCATAGATCCAACTATATCAAACTAATGCAATCCCTAGTTAATTTAGCCGACCACATTAATCCAGCATAATTTTATCTATGACCGTATCTCCATCTAATGTCAATTAAATTACAGCTTATCCCACAATAGCACTCCCCGCTAACACGGCTTACTGCACTATCATGAGAGGCTACACATAATTTAATTGTTGGTAGAAGGAAAGAAAAATTCAACAATTTGGTTTTTCTTTATAGCTTGATAATTATTCTTAATTAAGAATGAGGGATTTTATTTATTAAATCTTATTAGCTCATCGGAAGTTTTAGGTTATGATCGTTTGTGATTCCTACAACTATGTTCTCTAGGTATGTGGAAACGCATATTGATCCTAAGAGAGACATACGATCATCATCGTACTTAATCACAATTATTCATCTCATGAATTAATTAATTAATACGATAAATTGCAAATATAATTAACGGACCTCCTTCATTCATAAATCAATCAAATAAGAATGAAGTCCATTAGTTATTTGCTATCTAATTTGTGTTCCATTAATTAAACTAATTTAACGATTAAATTAAATAATTAATCCAACACTATTCTTTGAATTCAAATTAAATTAATAGATCAATTATCTAATTTGGGTTTAATTGATAAATAATTTCAAAAATTAAAAATCAAATAATTTTTAATATTAATTTCAGAAAATCAAATTAAATTTTTTTTTTTTTTTTTTTATTGTTGTGCTGACCGGACCGGTCGGACCGGTCCGACCGGACCGGTTCGGTCAGCTGAAAAACAGCAGCAAAAATCGAATTTTTCAAAATTAAAAATTTTAATATTTTCTGAAATATTCAAAATATTTAATTAATATTAAAACACCCAATTAGATAACACCAATAATTCAACAATTCAACAAATCGAAGCATGCTTTCGAAAACGATAAACACGTTGACAAATAAACGATTAACCCGTGGCTCTGATACCACTGTTGGGGATCGTGCATGTATACGCAGCGGAATTTAAAATTTTTATATCGAACTAGTTTCGATTACATGCATAAACTAATCACATAGTCAACGTACCTTAACGCTTCCGCCATACATATGGTAATTATCGATTTAATTGAAAAACTCGTAAAACCGAAAATTACGAAACATGCTTATTCTTCATTTCACAAAATCGAAACATGTAATCACGTATTACTCATGCTCGCAAATTAATAATCATACAAACATGTTCGAATCGAATTACGAAAGTTCCGATTTAATTACCTCTTGTAGCGTGCGATTTCGACGAATCGAAATCCTAGAACGAGTCACGTACAAGCTGCTAATTACCAATCCACGGGGCTGCAACTCACGGCTGAACCAAGCTGATCCAGCAAGCGACGAACGGCAGTGAACGGCAGCAGCAGCGGCGGCGCGTGGCAGCGGCAGCGGCGGCGCGTGAGCGGCGGTGCGGCGCGTGCGGCGGTGCGTGGATTCGTCGGGGCAGCAGCTCCTCTCCAATTAGGTTTCACCTCGTATTTTCGACCCACTTGAACTACAGCACTAGATGTAAACGAGTTAGATAACAACACGAATATAACGAAGGAAAAAGAGGAGAAAAAACGGCGGTTTTCCGGCGGTGGTCGGCGGTGGCGCGCCGGTGGAGCAACGGCCGAAGAGGGGAGCGGCTAGGGCTTGAGCGGCTAGGGTTTGGTGCTGAAAATATGATCTCAAACTCTTGTTTGAGGTCTATTTATACTTAGGGTTTTCAACCCTAGTGGGCTTAATTCATTGGGCTTGACCACTGATGCATTAAGCCCATTCCCTCGTCGGCCTCGTTTCTAATAAACGATCGTCCACAAAATTATAACAAAATTATATTTGTGACGAGCTTAAAGTCCTCGTCGATACGAGTGCCTCTTCAAAATTTCCAATTTCCAAAATTGGAAACTTCCACTTCAGTGGACTTGCTAAATCGGGAAACTTCCCAATTTAGAAAGTTCACTAAATTCCGCATTTCTCTCTTTCTCTACGTTTATTCCGATTCGAAATCCACAATTACGAATCTTGGATTCAATCATATCGACATCCAATCGTTCAAAGATTAACACATTAATCTATGCTTGTTGTTATCAAGGATCTATATTACACGAGAAGTGTGACCCTCAATGGTTCAGGTGTATGCTAGCCGTGGGCTCACAACTCTTTGTGATTCGAACAACACATTGTTCTTATACGAACTCCTCCCAAGAGTCCCGATTAGAGTAAAACTCATTTTACCTAATCCCGATCAAATCGGTGCCCAACGAATCAAGATTGGCGTCTAGCAACTACGCATCATGATTCCCTAGATACAAATGAAGTGCCTGCAAGAACCTTATGATATAGTTAGCGTACAGTAGGATCCCTTCGTAGCACATGTCCCGATTGAACTAGAGGCATTGGTTCACCGAGACCTCTTATAAAGTTCAATAACCATGCGAACGTTCTAGGTATTATAAATCCGTTCGTGTGCGACTTAGGGAAACACATTTCCCTAATCACCCCACTATCAACTCTGGCCAGAGATTCCATGGATTATAAACCGTCAGAACACACAGGACATCCATGACTACTCAAGCGCTCGAATCCCCTACTACAATGCACCGACTTCACACTAGATTTCGGATTGCACGGACGTTGGCCCTTGGAGTGGTCCGCGGTGGGACTCAGGGACAGGTCACGATACAATCGGTCCTCTAGTGAAGTCACGGTGATGTCTGGGTCTTAAGGACTAATGGTGTACAACTATATCTTAGAAACCTATTACTCGATGAATGAGAACCACTTATAGATTTCTAGGGCGAGGGAGTTCAGTGAACTCATCCAGTATGAGCACCCACTCAAGTATGCCGATGTCACAACACCGAGGACTGATGAGACGCAGTACACATACACTAAGTGCTAGTCTCAAAAGGGAAAGGCCGGTATCCTCATTATTGGCGTAACCCATCGACTAGGAACAAGGTTTAACAGTTACATTACATTGCTGAGTTATCTCACGATTCTACTAGATCAACTCACAGTAATAGAGTAACTCGTTAGGACTATATCTATGCTGCTTGCATGGGATAACATATATAGAATGCCAAATGAAGTATTTTATTATTACGAACGAAAAACGATTGTTTTATTACAAAGAAAAGAGAAAGACCACAGCCACAAGTTGGCTTGCCGGTCACCTACTCTAACACTACAATACTATGACTTTAATACGCATCAACAGACAACAGCAAAAACACTAAATAAAAAAGATACAATGGAGAGTAGCAATAATACTCGACATTTACGTTTACGTGGATTTTTGTGTGGATTAATTTATACTTTTGTATTTATTGGTGGATTTGGTATATTTTAGGTACAAATCGAGAATTAGGTGTCCAGGAAGCAAAAATGACCAAAGGGTAAGAAAAGAGTTGCAATGAAGAAAATAAAATCATATTAGAAGAGAGAATCCCTCAACATCTTTGGTAGTGTCCACGAAGTCGAGCATAACTCTCTCATCCGGATTGCAAATCGACTGGTTTCGGTGGCATTAGAAAGCTATTTCAGTGGGCTACGATTCCCGTCTAACGTGAAAATTTCAAATTCGGACTCGAACATGGTCAAAACTGGATAACAAAAGCGATCATGAAAATACGTACTACAATTCAAGGACGTGAATGCGCATCAAGAAACGTGCACAAAAACACTCACCAGAAAAGATACGCACATGAGTAAAAGTTCAAAAGCATGCACAAAAGTACTCACGCAAAAGTGCATTTGCAAAAAGGATCATGAAAACACAAACTACAATCCTAGGACATTAATACAAATCAACAAACATGCACAAACACGCTCCCTCAAATGGACATGCACAAAAACGTACATGTAAAAAAACATGCGCAAAAGTGCATCCGCAACGACGTTCTTAAAAACACGAACTACAATACTATGACTTTAATACACATCAGTAGACAACAGCAAAAACACTAGATAGAAAAGATACAATGGAGTGTAGCAATAATACTCGACGTTTACGTTTACGTGGATTTTTGTTTGGATTAATTTATATTTCTGTTTTTATTGGTGGATTTGGTATCTTTTAGCTACAAATCGAAAATTAGGTGTCCAAGAAGCAAAAATGATCAAAGGGTTAGAAAAGAGTTGCAATTAAGAAAATAAAATAAAATTAGAAGAGAGAATCCCTCAACATCTTTGGTAGTGTCCACGAAGTCGAGCATAACTCTCTCATCCGAAATCCTAATCGACTTGTTCCGGTGGCTTTCGAAAGTTATTTCAGTGGGCTACAATTCCCATCGAACGTGAAAATTCCAAATTCGGACTCGAACATGGTCAAAATTGAAAACAAAAGCGATCATGAAAATACGTACTACAATTCAAGGACGTGAATACAAATCAAGGACGCAATAAAATTCATGAAAACACAAACTACAATCCTAGGACATTAATACAAATCAACAAACATGCACAAACACGCTCCCTCAAATGGACATGCACATAAACGTACATGTAAAAAAACATGCGCAAAAGTGCACCACAACGACGTTCTTAAAAACACGAACTACAATACTATGACTTTAATACGCATCAACAGACAACAACATAAACACTAGATAAAAAAGATACAATGGAGTGTAGCAATAATACTCGACGTTTACATTTACGTGGATTTTTGTTTGGATTAATTTATATTTCTGTTTTTATTGGTGGATTTGGTATCTTTTAGGTACAAATCGAGAATTAGGTGTCCAGGAAGCAAAAATGACCAAAGGGTAAGAAAAGAGTTGCAATTAAGAAAATAAAATCAAATTAGAAGAGGGAATCCCTCAACATCTTTGGTAGTGTCCACGAAGTCGAGCATAACTCTCTCATCCGAACTCCTAATCGACTGGTTGCGGTGGCATTCGAAAGCTATTTCAGTGGGCTACAATTCCCGTCTAACGTGAAAATTCCAAATTCGGACTCGAACATGGTCAAAATTGAATAACAAAAGCGATCATGAAAATACGTACTACAATTCAAGGACCTGAATGCGCATCAAGAAACGTGCTGAAAAACACTCGCTAGAAAAGATACGCACATGAGTAAAAGTTCAAAAGCATGCACAAAAGTACTCACGCAAAAGTGCATTTGCAAAAAGGATCATGAAAACACAAACTACAATCCTAGGACATTAATACAAATCAACAAACATGCACAAACACGCTCCCTCAAATGGACATGCACAAAAACGTACATGTAAAAAAACATGCGCAAAAGTGCATCCGCAACGACGTTCTTAAAAACACGAACTACAATACTATGACTTTAATACACATCAGTAGACAACAGCAAAAACACTAGATAGAAAAGATACAATGGAGTGTAGCAATAATACTCGACGTTTACGTTTACGTGGATTTTTGTTTGGATTAATTTATATTTCTGTTTTTATTGGTGGATTTGGTATCTTTTAGCTACAAATCGAAAATTAGGTGTCCAAGAAGTAAAAATGATCAAAGGGTTAGAAAAGAGTTGCAATTAAGAAAATAAAATAAAATTAGAAGAGAGAATCCCTCAACATCTTTGGTAGTGTCCACGAAGTCGAGCATTACCCTCTCATCCGAAATCCTAATCGACTTGTTCCGGTGGCTTTCGAAAGCTATTTCAGTGGGCTACAATTCCCGTCGAACGTGAAAATTCCAAATTCGGACTCGAACATGGTCAAAATTGGATAACAAAAGCGATCATGAAAATATGTACTACAATTCAAGGACGTGAATACAAATCAAGGACGCAATAAAATTCATGAAAACACAAACTACATTCCTAGGACATTAATACAAATCAACAAACATGCACAAACACGCTCCCTCAAATGGACATGCACATAAACGTACATGTAAAAAAACATGCGCAAAAGTGCATCCGCAACGACGTTCTTAAAAACACGAACTACAATACTATGACTTTAATACGCATCAACAGACAACAACATAAACACAAGATAAAAAAGATACAATGGAGTGTAGCAATAATACTCGACGTTTACATTTACGTGGATTTTAGTTTGGATTATTTTATATTTCTGTTTTTATTGGTGGATTTGGTATCTTTTAGGTACAAATCGAGAATTAGGTGTCCAGGAAGCAAAAATGACCAAAGGGTAAGAAAAGAGTTGCAATTAAGAAAATAAAATCAAATTAGAAGAGGGAATCCCTCAACATCTTTGGTAGTGTCCACGAAGTCGAGCATAACTCTCTCATCCGAACTCCTAATCGACTGGTTCAGGTGGCATTAGAAAGCTATATTAGTGGGCTACAATTCCTGTCTAACGTGAAAATTACAAATTCGGACTCGAACATGGTCAAAATTGGATAGCAAAAGCGATCATGAAAATACGTAATACAATTCAAGGACGGGAATGCGCGTCAAGAAACGTGCTAAAAAACACTCGCTAGAAAAGATACGCACATGAGTAAAAGTTCAAAAGCCTGCACAAAAGTACTCACGCAAAAGTGCATTCGCAAAAAGGATCATGAAAACTCAACTACAATCCTAGGACATTAATACAAATCAACAAACATGCACAAACACGCTACCTCAAATGGACATGCACAAAAACGTACATGTAAAAAAACATGCGCAAAAAAGCATCCGCAACGACGTTCTTAAAAACCAAACTACAATACTGACTTTAATACGCATCAACAGACAACAGCAAAACCACTAGATAACAAAGATACAATGTAGTGTAGCAATAATACTCGACGTTTAGATTTACGTGGAGTTTTGTTTGGATTAATTTATATTTTTGTTTTTATTGGTGGATTTGGTATCTTTTAGGTACAAATCGAGAATTATGTGTCCAGGAAGCAAAAATGACCAAAGGGTAAGAAAAGAGTTGCAATTAAGAAAATAATATCAAATTACAAAAGAGAATCCCTCAACATCTTTGGTAGTGTCCACGAAGTCGAGCATAACTCTCTCATCCGGACTACAAATCGACTTGTTCCTGTGGCATTAGAAAGGTATTTCACTGGGCTACAATTCCCGTCTAACGTGAAAATTCCAAATTCGGACTCGAACATGGTCAAAATTGAATAACAAAAGCGATCATGAAAATACGTACTACAATTCAAGGACGTGAATGCGCATCAAGAAATGTGCTAAAAAACACTCGCTAGAAAAGATACGCACATGAGTAAAAGTTCAAAAGCCTGCACAAAAGTACTCACGCAAAAGTGCATTCGCAAAAAGGACCATGAAAACACAAACTACAATCCTAGGACATTAATACAAATCAACAAACATGCACAAACACGCTCCCTTAAATGGACATGCACAAAAACGTACATGTAAAAAAACATGCGCAAAAAAGCATCCGCAACGACGTTCTTAAAAACCGAACTACAATACTGACTTTAATACGCATCAACAGACAACAGTAAAACTCGATAAAAAAGATACAATGGAGTGTAGCAATAATACTCGACGTTTAGATTTACATGAAGTTTTGTTTGGATTAATTTATATTTTTGCTTTTATTGGTGGATTTGGTATCTTTTAGGTACAAATCGAGAATTAGGTGTCCAGGAAGCAAAAATGACCAAAGGGTAAGAAAAGAGTTGCAATTAAGAAAATAAAATAAAATTAGAAGAGAGAATCCCTCAACATCTTTGGTAGTGTCCACGAAGTCGAGCATAACTCTCTCATCCGAACTCCTAATCGACTGGTTCCGGTGGCTTTCGAAAGCTATTTCAGTGGGCTACATTTCCCGTCTAACGTGAAAATTCCAAATTCGGACTCGAACATGGTCAAAATTGGATAACAAAAGCGATCAAGAAAATACGTACTACAATTCAAGGACGTGAATGCGCATCAAGAAACGTGCACAAAAAAACTCACTATAAAAGATACGCACATGAGTAAAAGTTCAAAACCATGCACAAAAGTACTGACGCAAAATTGCATTTGCAAAAAAAATCATGAAAACACAAACTACAATCCTAGGACATTAATACAAATCAACAAACATGCACAAACATGCTCCCTCAAATGGACATGCACAAAAACGTACATGTAAAAAAACATGCGCAAAAGTGCATCCGCAACGACGTTCTTAAAAACACGAACTACAATACTATGACTTTAATACGCATCAACAGACAACAGCAAAAACACTAGATAAAAAAGATACAATGGAGTGTAGCAATAATACTCGACATTTACGTTTACGTGGATTTTTGTGTGGATTAATTTATATTTTCGTATTTATTGGTGGATTTGGTATATTTTAGGTACAAATCTAGAATTAGGTGTCCAGGAAGCAAAAATGACCAAAGGGTAAGAAAAGAGTTGTAATGAAGAAAATAAAATCAAATTAGAAGAGAGAATCCCTCAACATCTTTGGTAGTGTCCACGAAGTCGAGCATAACTCTCTCATCCGAACTCATAATCGACTGGTTCCGGTGGCATTCAAAAGCTATTTCAGTGGGCTACGATTCCCGTCTAACGTGAAAGTTTCAAATTCGGACTCGAACATGGTCAAAATTGGATAACAAAAGCGATCATGAAAATACGTACTACAATTCAAGGACGTGAATGCGCATCAAGAAACGTGCACAAAAACACTCACCAGAAAAGATACGCACATGAGTAGAAGTTCAAAAGCATGCACAAAAGTACTCACGCAAAAGTGCATTCGCAAAAAGGATCATGAAAACACAAACTACAATCCTAGGACATTAATACAAATCCACAAACATGCACAAACACGCTCCCTCAAATGGACATGCACAAAAACGTACATGTAAAAAAACATGCGCAAAAGTGCATCCGCAACGACGTTCTTAAAAACACGAACTACAATACTATGACTTTAATACGCATCAACAGACAACAGCAAAAACACTAGATAAAAAAGATACAATGGAGTGTAGCAATAATACTCAACGTTTACGTTTACGTGGATTTTTGTTTCGATTAATTTATATTTTTTTTTTATTGGTGGATTTGGTATATTTTAGGTACAAATCGAGAATTAGGTGTCCAGGAAGCAAAAATGACCAAAGGGTAAGAAAAGAGTTGCATTAAGAAAGAAAAGCAAATTAGAAGAGAGAATCCCTCAACATCTTTAGTAGTGTCCACGAAGTCGAGCATAACTCTCTCATCCGGACTCCTAATCGACTGGTTCCGGTGGCATTCAAAAGCTATTTCAGTGGGCTACAATTCCCGTCTAACGTGAAAATCCCAAATTCGGACTCGAACATGGTCAAAATTGAATAACAAAAGCAATCATGAATATACGTACTACAATTCAAGGACGTGAATGCGCATCAAGAAACGTGCACAAAAACACTCACCAGAAAAGATACGCACATGAGTAAAAGTTCAAAAGCATGCACAAAAGTACTCACGCAAAAGTGCATTCGCAAAAAGGATCAGGAAAACACAAACTACAATCCTAGGACATTAATATAAATCAACAAACATGCACAAACACGCTCTCTCAAATGGACATGCACAAAAACGTACATGTAAAAAAACATGCGCAAAAGTGCATCCGCAACGACGTTCTTAAAAACACGAACTACAATAGTATAACTTTAATACGCATCAATGGACAACAGCAAAAACACTAGATAAAACAGATACAATGGAGTGAAGCAATAATACTCGA
>NW_012195006.1:2602-14227 GCF_000504015.1 Erythranthe guttata | reverse complement strand
CTATTAGTAATGGAGATCCACATAAGCAAAACTTTTATTGTGTGTTAGCACATGCAAAACTTTGACAAGTTGAGTGCATTTCAATAAGAGTGTTAGTAGAAGGATTTTAAATTCATAAAAATAAATTCATTGAATACTTCAATTTATATCTTCTAAATCGTCCACGATCCTAACGATCCATTATTCCCTGTCAAAGGATGATTTTAAAAAATACTGTCTGTTTTTTTTTAAATATTTTTGTTCTATATCATTTGTCACTTTATATTTCCAATACTACTGTATTAAATGTATTTTTTTCTTATTTTAACCTTATTAATTCAACTATAAGTATTAATCTCTCTTATCAGATCATTGAATAATCAAGGTTATTTTAGTCGTTTTGATGTATTTTTCGCTAAATCAAGACTATAAGTATATTTTGTTAATTTTTAATACTTGTGAAAAGCTAAAAACGACAATTAATTAGAAACAGAGGGAGTAACATAATATAATAATTAGGTTAAAAGTCAAGTTGGTAATTAATAATCCTTGGGGAAAAAAAAACATGACAACATGTATTAGCATATATAGTTGACACTTTCGTTACAATAAGTTCCCATCGTTGCAAAATAAAATATCCGACGAATATAATACACATATATCTCTTATTTTCGGTATTTCGGGTCGTATATGAAATTTATAAAATATAAATGACACCATTTGAATAATAGATTTTTTCGTTGCCAAATATATAATAATCTAATTTGTACACCATCGAGTTTGAACAAATTCAACTTACAATAAACTTTATCGTGACATATTAAAATTAAAGTGCAACATAATTTAATGGGGGAGTGGCAAGTCTCGATCGTGAGTCGTGACACCTTATATTGTATTTTTCTAATTAATTTATATTATATATTGGAATTGAAAGTCAGCATACAATAAAGAAAGAAGTTTCGAGGAATGTAGCTCTAGCTAGAAATATTTAGACAGTCTTCACAATTTGGACCACTTTAATTTCTAAATTAATGAAAGTAACTTCTCGTCTAGGTTCACTTTCACTTGTTTTTTTTTTTTATATTAATTTTCTTTTCATAGATAAATGCAGGGGCGGATCCGGACCATATTGTAAGGGGGCGGTTTTTTTTTTGTAATACATATAACCGTAGGTTTGATTTTTCGTGGGATTTGAAGGCAACGCCGTTGACTTTAGTGTTATTCATAAAAAAGTTGCGAAGATAAGTAAATTTACATAAGGGAATAAACACGAAAAAAAGGAAGGGTAACTACCATTTTCAGCCCCTGTACTTTGCTTTGATATCATTTTACCCATTTCTATTTTCAATTGCATTTATTTGTCATCTTGCACTTGAAAAATCGCCTCAATGTGGCCCTCGACGTTAGTTTTCAGGTCTTTGACATTAACACCGTTTGGTCTAAGTTCTGAAAATTACAAAACAAACCACTTCTCCTAGTTTAAATAATTATAAATAACAAAAAAAAAATTGTGGTTATAGTCGTGGACTATGTTTTCTCGTTGTCTTGAATTTTTTTATTTTAATTTTTTTTGTTTTTTTAATAATTTTTTAAACAGGGTAGCGTTTTTGTAATTTCAGAGTTTAGACCAAATGGTGTTTGATATGCCTAATTGGGCTAACCCAATGGGCTTACAATTTATCTACATACTGGGCCACGAGCCCAATATTGAAGACCACTAACATTGAGGCCCAATCACCTTCAAATAAGGTTTGGGCCCAACAATCTCAACTAAGGTATAAATAATGATATAATTCATTTATTAAAGGTACGTCTTATTAACTGAGCAATACTACAACATGCATTAATATCTCGACTATTTCCACTAAAAGGTGATCTAACTCTAGCATCATCATTTTGGCGCCGTCTGTGGTAGCGCGCATGATGGCCTTGAGACATCTGCTCAGGGAAGTGTGACACTGCTAACAACTTCCCACTTCGTGGAGGCTCTGGCTTGCCACTTCCTCCTCCCCGTGCTCGGAATCCACGACGAGACCCTTCTCGTGAGGTCCCACTGGGTCCTCAACAACATCAACTTCTACTTGCTCGTCGAACGGTTCAGATAACCGATGAAGACCTTCAGCGTATAATCGCGGAAGCTTCAACAAGATCAACTTCTACTTGCTCCTCGAACGGTTTAGATAACCGATGAGGACCTTCGGCGTATAATCGCGGAAGCTTCAACTCGTGGTGCCACTAAAGCCGTAGCACCATACATCGCCATAGCAGGAGACAACGCTCCTGTTCGTGAGGCCCCACTGGGTCCTCAACAGGATCAACTTCTATTTGCTCCTCGAACGGTTCCGATAACCGAAGAAGAACTTCAACGTATGATCACGGAAGATTCAACTCGTGCTGCCACTAAATCAGTGGCACCATACATAGCCAAGGTTGGGCATCTCATCCCAAGGATTCGTGATCGCCTCATCCTAAGTTGGGGTTAACCCACCCCAAGGTTGGGCATCTCATCCCAAGGGTTCGTAATCGCCTCATCCTAAGTTGGGGAACTATTCCACCCCAAGGTTGGACATCTCATCTCAAGGGTTCGTGATCGCCTCATCCTAAGTTGGGGGGCTATCCTACCCCAAGGTTGGGCATCACATCCCGAGGGTTCGTGATCGTCTCATCCTAAGTTGGGGGCTATCCCACCCCAAGGTTGGGCATCTCATCCCAATGGTTCGTGATCGCTTCATCCTAAGTTGGGGGCTATCACACCCTAAGGTTGGACATCACCCTTACTTTTCAACCCCAAGGGGGTTCACACCCCATCTCAAGAGCCGGATATGGTCTCCCTACTCAAAAAATAGAACATCCCCAAGCGGTGAACATCAACCACCTAAAGAACAAAAAAAAGGGTCAAACCGCGCGCGGGAGAGACCCAAGAACAAGAAGAAGAGAAAAATAAATGTATGGCGTGCGCGCGATCCAAGAAAAAAAAAAGTAAGTAAATAAAAACGCTCGGACAGAGCACGCGCCAATCGCGCGCCCCCTCGGTGCGCGCGCGGGGGCGAAAAAAAAAAGAGAAAAATGATGGCAGCGCGTGCACAACACGCGCACTTGGGGCAGCGCGCACCTGCAAAGGGCACGCCTCGATCCGTGCGCACGAGGGAAAAGACTCTACAAAGAAGAGTCAAATCGCGCGAGCCACACCCCCACCTCGCATATATCCGCACGGCCCCAACTCCCCTCTCTCCCCATCAGTCGCGCGTCCCATCACCTCTCACGTGCCAATCAAATCGCGTGCGCCCCCCAACATCATCAATTCATGCCTCACTCCTTACCTATGTTGGAATCGGACACGTGTACGCAGCGGAAAACAAAAATTTTATGCGATTTAAACAAATTAAAAACACATAAACACATGTCCGATACATAAAAACAATTAATTGCGTACATTTGCGCTTCCAGCGAAATTAAAAACAACATACATGCTTAATTACTTAACCGAAATCAAATCAATTAGCATGCTCGCATTTAAATCAAATAATCATGCTCGCAATAATAAAAACAATTTCATGTAGACACATAAAATCATACAAGCTTCCTATTAAAACGAACATGCATATATTAATTTAAACGAAACTGAATCGAACGACAATGGATTCGAATTATTACCTCTTGAAGCGTGAGGTAGGCGCACGAGTCGAAGCAAGATTTCAACGGAAACCAATCCGTACAATCCGGGACCAGCGGCGGCGAATGGTAGCGCTCACCAATTCGCGCGAGAGTTTCAACGCGCTTCACTATATCGTGCGCTTTCTACAATGCCTCTCCAAACCGCACGCGCTCTCAAACGGATAAATAAAAATTATTATTTCTCCATGGCACGCCAACAATTAACGGCACACCACAACACCGATCTACTCTCGACACGATCCGGTACACTTTTCGACTTGACTGCCACATCGAATCGAGATTGGGGGGCTCGCGAGACAACTCCCACGAGGAGGCAACTCGCTCAGAACTACGAACCCGTTGCGAGATAAATCCCACAAGGAGACAACTCGCTCGGTACTACAACCCGCAGCGAGACAACTACTACGATGAGATAACTCGCTCAGTCCTACAATCCATTGCGAGGCAACTCCCATGAGAAGTCAACTCGCTCGGTACTACGAACCCGCAGCGAGACAACTCCCACGAGTAGCCAACTCGCTCGGTACTACGAACCTGCGGCGAAACAACTCCCACGAGAAGCCAACTCGCTCGGTACTACAACCCGCATCGAGACAACTCCCACGAGGAGCCAACTCGCTCGCTACTACAACCCGCAGCGAGACAACTCCCACGAGGAGCTAACTCGATTGACACTACGAACCCATTGCAAGGCAACTCCCACGAGGAGCTACCTCGCTCGTTAGTAAGACTCGTCGCGAGACAACTCCAACGAGGAGACAACTCGCTCACATCGACCTCAATCCGCACGCTCATCAGTCGAGCGTCATCCAACGCTCCAACAACTTCGCTGCGAGCCAACTCTCTCAAGGAGACAACTCGCTCGCAATTCACTACACAATCACAAGCTCAAGTTAACACGATTACGACCCTAGAAACACTTAGAGATATTATGGGAATCTATATAGCCTGGCCAGGTTGATTACTCAAATTTCTCTACTTGTCTTCGACGGGTCCTTCATTAAAACGTGGCCACGGTCTTAACATACTTACGACCCACGAGTAGGGTTGGGACTGGGTTGGCTCGGTCGATTACCAGCCTAAAAACCGACCCATCTGTCAAACCATTTTTGCTCAAATTTGAAAACCGTAGCCGACCCAACCTTTGTGGGTCGGTTGATGGTTGGCAACAGAATATTTGGTTCCGAAATGGGTCGGTTGATAGTTTATACCCGCAACCAAGTTCACTTGAAAAAAATTCAAATTTTGGAGTAAAAATATCCACATTTTGCGTAATGCCACGGTGCTATCATCATTTATCAGTTCAAAATAATTAATAACAATTTAATGAAAAAATATAATTAGGAAATTTAAAGTAATTTCAAACATGCACAAGAGATTTAGTGGAGTTTTGTGGCTTTTTGTTTAAGGCTGGGGATAAAGAAACTCGTTGAAGATTTAAGTCATTTTTTTTTTCCTTTGTTGATAGTTTTAAATTTAAAATACTAATTATTTTGATAGTTTCAATAACCACTTAAGAAAACACGGCCTTTATTTTATATTTTTAATAAAATTGTAATAGTATAGTTGTATAACCGATAGTTATCGGTCAACCAACTTTTGACAATATTAGAAACCACCAACCAACCCATTATAGATGGGTTGGTTCAAATTTTCGTCCCGATCTAATGGGTCGGTTAAAAATTGATTATCCGTCTAAAAATATGGTCGGTAATGGGTCGGTTGGTGGATAAAAACCAACACAGTCCCAGCCCTACCCACGAGGTCTAACAAGGGGCACGATCCCCATAAAAAAAATCTTGAGAGTTTGATCCCCTCCTCAAGTACATCACGCACAAGGCTATATGTAAACACATATAAGCAACGCGTCAAAACATTGACAATGTCGAAAAATAACAACTCCCACGAGGAGAATACTAGCTCCGTGCTACTACATTATCGTGAGACAACTTCCACGAGGACGTAACTCGATCAACTCGATTACCCCAGAGACAACTCCCACGAGGAGATTACTTGATCGTGCTACTACATTATCGCGAGACAACTCCCACGAGGAGATAACTCGATCAACACTATTACCCCGCGACAAGACAACTCCCACGAGGAGATAATTCGCTACTACATCGTCGCGGGACAAAACCGACGACTTAATTAACTTACATCGCGACAACCTTGTCGCGCTATGCGCCAACGCACATTCACGCCCCTTCGACAAACGCTCCAACGCGTTTTCGCACACTATCAGGCCATACGCCAACGAGCGACTACTACATTTTTTACTCTCGACACGATCTGGCACCCATTTCAACATGACCCCCACATCGACTCGAGAGTGGGGGGCTTAATGATATGCCTAATTGGGCCAACCCAATGGGCTTAGAATTTATTTATCTACTGGGTCACGAGCTCATTAATATTGAAGACCACTATCATCGAGGCTCAATCACCTTCAAATAAGGTTTGGGTCCAACAATCTCAACTAAGGTATAAATAACAATATAATTCATTTGAGTTAATTGCATTGAGCCCCCTGTGAAATGTCTAATTTCCATAAAAGTCCTTATGTTAAATCAATTGGCATTTACCCCCCTATGATGTGTTTTATTTAGCCTACCATCCCCTATCCAAATAAAGCCCGTTGACTGCATTGAAATGGCTATATTGCCCTTATGAATGTAATCCAAAAACAGCTGTCCATCAAAATTTGTACCTTATATATTTGAATTTCTATATGTATATTTGTTTTATATTTTTAACAACTTTTAATTATTCTCTTATGTATTTTTAGGAACTTTTAAATTTGTACATAAATATTCCAAACACTATACAAAAAAATATATTAAATGTAAATAAATCTTAAAAATTACCATATCAATATTTTATGTCATAGATATTTTATTTTGTCTACAAATTTTTATTAATATTTTGATATCTAAAAAATAAAAATACCAAAATATTATATTGTTAATAAAAAAAATCTGCCCCATTCCATTACCCAACATCTCAATTCTCAAACCCCAAATTCTGAATCCAAAAAATCCAAAAATCAATTCAATGAACTACCCTTGAAGAAAAAAATCAGAACAGTTGAGTCCTTTTCTTTTTTGTTCATCTGCACAAAATCAGAAAGTAGAAATAAAAAATAAAATTAAAAAAAAATAAAAAGCAGGAAGAAATCTGCTCTTCTTGCTCGTTTTTCCGAAAATGTTAGCCCTAACTCCGGCGAGGTCGTTGGTGCAGACGAGGAGGGAAATAGCTCGTCAAGCGGGATGAGGAGAATAGGCGGAGTATTGCGCGGTCCTAGGAAGGGATGGGGGGAATGGACGACGACTGAGGATGCGATGGAGGCGGGGATCGAGAATGCGCAGCCGGCATAGATTAAGAAACCCAGGGGAAGAGAAGACTGAAGAGGGCCATGCCTGAGGAAAGTGACGGGATGAGAGGAGCTGTCAATATCTCCAATAGGAGCGATGAAGAGTTACATTTTGGGTTGGGGTCTGATTTTGGGGTGTGGTTTTGGGTTGATTGGGGAAGATGGCTTTTTACAAATATTGGGGATTGAATTGAAAATTTTGAAAACTTCATTTTGGGCCTGATTAAAATTATGGGGTGAATTTATAATTTTTTAAATTTCTAATTTAAAGGGTATTTGAGTCTTTTTGCGTAAAAAATACTCACCCATTCGCACATTCCGCGCGTGCTACACACGTTTGGATAGCAGGGGCCTTATTGCCTTTGACTAATTTTCATAGGGGGGTATTTGCTAATTTTTTTAACATAAGGGTTTTTTCAGCAATTCGAGATTACACAAGGGTGGTTTTTGCAAAAAACCCTAATTCATTTATTAAATTTACGTCCTATTAACTGAGCGATACTACAACATGTATTCTCTGGACTATTTCCACTATCCGCACATCTAACTTGAACGTCGAAGGGGTTTCCGCCGGATCAACCCCTGGCCTAGTTCACGTGTTCTCTGTTTGCAGGTATCTCAAGGTCATCAAGCTTGTGAGCTAGTGATCCACTCTGCTCTTCCAGCTCATCATACTTCAAGACTTTAAGGTGATTTAACTCTAGCATCATCAGTGTTAATGTTAAATGTCTCACAACTAATAGCGGGGGCCACATTGAGACAAGTTTTCAAGTGCAGTTGGGCATATCGATGCAATCGAGATAGAAGGGGATAAAATGATACGAACCAAAGTACAAGAGTTAAAAGTGAAATTTGCCCAAAAAAGAAAACCAGAGCGGCAGGGGCCAAAAATCAAAATTTATAAAATATTATGTCAAATAATCACCATGTAAAAAATATTATGTCAAAAAGTAATTAAATTTATTTTTTTTCTTTGAGGGGCGGCTACCCCCTCCTCCTTCATTGTTACGCCACCGGAACGCATCTATTATTCAATGTTTTCTTAGGTGGTGTTTGCAAATGCTCTTTGAAAGTGATTATACGGTTTTTTTCTTCTCATAATCTGTTTTTAGGTGTTTGCAAAATCAACTTTTGCTTTTGCTTCTCTTAAAATAATCTGATTTAAGTTTTTTTTTTAAAAGCACCCCTAACCCTGATTTTTCAATTTTAGTTCATTTTCCGAAATATTTGCAAACACCCCAACTTTTAGAAATAAACACTTAAAACTAACTTATATCACAATCACTAACTTCTGCTTTTAAATAATCATTTGCAAACACCACCTTAGTCTAACATTCAAATGATTTATAAAAATAGAAAAAAAATATTAAAAAAAAATTAATGGACCATATGAAATTAGCACATTTAAATAAGTTATTTTATTTTAAATTGAATCACTAATTTCAATTATCCCGTAATTTTTTTTTTTTTTTTTTTTTTTTGAGGAAATTATTTGTAATTATCCCGTAATTATTTGTATGACTTAGACATGAATTTGTTAGTTTTTCATGAACGAACGAACGGGACTTTTCTAATTAATTATCTGGGTGACGTCATGCAACACGTCACACACCTTGTTTGTCAAACGTCATCATAGTTTTGTCTCTATTGGTCTTTAATTTAATTTTCATGGGTCAACCTTTGGTTGCTACACAAACTTATCTCACAATTAATTCATAAATTAAATTCATCAAAAAACCCGCCATTTGAGCAATTTGTTGAGAGCCATGTAGCATGAAAATTTCAATTTCGCAACGTATCCATATTCTGGAGTTATTTTATCACCAACTGGGCACAAATTATGGGTGATTTCGCAATTGCTGAAAAGTTAAAAAAAAAAAAGTTGAATAGCGAATTTCTTATTTTCCTAATTATTTATATAATTTAATGATCAATTGCAAACTTTTGAATAAAATTGTATGGAAATATATAAAAAGAGTTTCTACATAAATAAAATCTTACGCTGTTTATATAGCTTATTTTTAAATATACCTCTATACCAATTTCCCATGCCCGTTTTCCGATTTTTCCATATCGTTGTTTTCGTGTCCGCACTACACGAGTGGTTGCAAGTTAAAAAGGATATGAACCCAATTCCACAGCCAAACCTAACCAAAGTGTTTGATGAATTTTCCACTAATCATGATTCATGATTATTGATCAAGGTTTGGATAGTGTCATAATAGGGTACCGGTGAGTGGGGTCATGTAGAATTATTATTAAATAGTTAAATTATTATTATTTTTATTTCTGGATAAAGTTGGATGGACTTATCTATAAAACTTTGTTATTCAAAGGAAACATGTGGTTATTCTTTGTTTGACTAATTTTGGTTCATTTAATTTTTCTTTTATTGGGTATCTCATTATTAAGTCGGGCCGAATCTCGATACATCGGCCCGATTTTATTTGAGCGTACAATGACTCAACTGTAATAACTGGTTCGATTAAATAAGTCATTTAAATTTTTATTATTTCATATATTTACTTATGTTTATTTTTCTTAAAATTAATTAAAAATTACTAATATTAATATCAATTTTTATTAATGCGATGTCGTTTCAGTTTCCTCGTGTGGTCTATGGGCAAAGTAAATCAAAGAGACCTGAGAATTGGAATGTAGTGTAGTAGTGGGGTTGCATCATTCCCCACAACAGAGACAATAAAACATGCTGACACTCTGAATATGAAAATCCTTACCAAAAAATAAGGTTCATGAGTTCGTCCTAGGATCGAAATCGGACGGAATTGATCGAAAGAAACTTTTTTAGAAATTTTCAATTTTTTTCGATAGTAAGACTTGGGTTTCAATTTTTGTTTCAAAAAAATCGGACTACAATAGTTCATTCTGATTTTGGAATACCTCAGAATCGGCAGAATTTCGAAAATTAAAAAAATTATGTTAGTTTGTAGTCTATCTGTTCTGAAATTTTTTTGCATGAAAATGCAAGAAAATCCAAAAGCGAGTTCGACAAAATGCAATAAATAAAATACGGTTCTAAACCGGATAATTCTTATCGGAATGGCGGAATTCGGAAATTCCATTCCGATTTTCACCCGTTGTTCATCCCCATTTTTATTTATACCTCGGCTGCGCAATTAATAATTATTATTAATTAATATATACCCATTTATTTTTTTAAATAATTTCTAATTAACATAGGACATAAATATTTACATCAATTAGGATCTTGAAATTCTGATTTATAAGAGCAAATTCAATCTAATATTAATTCGATATATTTAATATTTTGTTTAATACCTATATGAATTTATTTGCTCCAATTATAGGTATCAAATAATTCTTAAGTAAATATATTTAAGATAATCATATATTTAATTACACATGTCATTCTCTAATTGGTTTTTTTATGAGGTTAAATATCTAACTCCTATTTGATAAAGTATTTTAATACCTTCGAAGAGTTAAAATATCAAAATACAACCCTCAGTTGATTAAGGATTTTAATACCGTATTCAATAACACCATTAGAGTTGCTCTAGATACTCCGATTCGCCTCACTAATTATTTTGAAATATTTTATTCATAAGTTATATACAAAATATTTTAATGATGATGATTGTAACTTGCAAGTGAGCCTTTCCAATTATTTATTTATTAATAAGTAGATAGTATTTGGCTTTTGCAGGGTGGGATCGGAGCAAATTAGTAAATTTACTTAAATTAATTTTCATCCAAATATTTAAATTCACACGAGACCCCCAAATAAATTAAATTCGTAGATTTAGGTCCAGTTTGTTAGTCTTACGGTCACAGCCGACGTTTATAACAGGACAGAAGAAGAGTCCCGTGCTGGTGACGCAAGCAGTGACGCACCACTCACACGTGGGGACTCTCATCTTACGTGGCAACTCATGATTAGACCGTCTACTTCATCCCTTTTCCTTTCCTCGGCTGCGGTCAGCCACCTTTCACCCCAAGCAAACGCCAACTGTCTTTTTTAAAACATAAAACAAAAAACAAAAAAGGAAAACATTGAATTATAAAATATTTGATATATATATATATATAATTATTTTTTTATTTTATTAGATTTGATTATCTAAAATCTATTAAAATGCATTAGTTTCTACTGAATTTTATTGAAAATCATCACATTTCCAATATTAAAATGTGAAATATTAAATGTCGTTTTAATTTTACTAATACCATTTTAAACTCGAAATTGATTTTGACATATTTTATTTTGATTTTGGCAAAATTCAAAATACGAAAATTGTAATTCTTTGAGTTAACTTTCTATTGCAACTTAAATCAGCTAGATTGGATATCGTGTGGCAATGTTATACATGAATGAGTCACATTGAGTCTAGATAACTCAATACATCAAAGTTGTGAGCAGTGCTCATTGATTATTGTATATCTTTCTCATCTGACATCCAATATTGGTGACTCAAGTTGGATTGGAAAGTTAACTAAAAAAACTACAGATTCTATATTTTCGATTTACGAATTTTGGAGGCAAAAAACGATCAAAATCGCGTTTCTAGTCGAAACAGTATTATTCAACCAGTCGGCCTTCAATAGCATCCTTAGAG
>NW_012195004.1:0-14062 GCF_000504015.1 Erythranthe guttata | reverse complement strand
CGATCACAGTCTTGTTTCTATCGAGGTATCCCCATTAATATAATCGAGACAAGAGAAATTCTATTAATTTAGCGAATTATTAAATTATCGAGTTAAGAATTTGACACATTTTTTATTTCCAAATTGCTCCTCCACGCGGATAAATGTGATTTGTTAATCTTCAGGTTGATTTTGCACATAGTCATCGATTTATGTCTAGAAAGACGGCGGTGGTGGTGCAAATTTGGAAGGAAATAAACGACGGTGGTCTAAAATTTGGAAGGAAGGCACCGGTGGTGGTGAAAATCGATGATATGGTGAGATGGAGAAGAGATAAGACATAACGTAACGGTTTGCAAGTGGGGATGAGAAACGTGACGAGAGAATAAGATGGAGAGAGAGAGACGCAGACAGGAGATGTTAGATTCATTTTTATTAAGAGTATTATTGTCTTCACACACAAGTCCAAGGGGTCTCACTAATTTAAAATGAGATTTTGGTCTAGGAAAAAGTCTTTAAAGTCAAATGGGTTTAGTTCAAAATATTTTCTAAACTAACGGGTATTGCATATTACCCCATAATTAAATTTATATAGGGAAAATTATGAGAAACACCCTGAGGTAAGGTCTAATTATAAAAATGCCCCTCATGTTTGGATAGCTATAAAAATCTCCCTATGACCAGTGTTTTAAACTCACATAAAATGCATTTTATCTGTTTTACCCTTCTGGCATTTAAAAAAAAGATAAATTACGAGAACCTCCCTGAGATAATATCTAATTACGAAAATTCACCTATATAATGTGATATTATGAAAACCTCCCGAGGGATGTTGCCGGAGAATTATGCGAGAAGCTTGCTCGAGTTATTAAAAATGTTTTTAATAATAATGAAATATTTGTAACATAGAATCGATTTTATAAGCTTGTTCTCTATGTTTGGAGGCGGCGGCTTGACGAGGTGATTGTCGGTGGAGGCGGTGGGAGTTTGCCGGTGGTTGTGGTAATTTCAACGGGGGAAGACGCAATTTTCTCTCTTTTTTTCATTTTTTCCATAAAAAATGCTTTTTTTTCTTTATTTAAGAAATTTTAAAAATTCCAATTTGATCCTAAGTTTTGGATTAATTATATTTAAATCCAATTCGACTTTTATGTTTAGAAAAATTACAATTCAGTTCCCTAATTTAAGTTTCAGAAGTTAAGTAAAATTATAATTTCGCCTCCATTATATATTAATTCTAATTTTATGTTATTAATTGAAGGGTAGTATAGTCAGTTCCGTTTAGTCAATATATTTATTTCCACTAGGGAGCAGTGAACTAAATAAAATGCAACATAGAGGGTTAATTCTAAATTGTGTTAACATGGGGTTTTTTTAGCCATTACAAACGAAAAATAAATTGTTTCGTGCTACTTTCGAAACTCTTCTTTGATCAATTTAATGTGCTACAAAGATAGTAATAAGTTACCAAGAGACGTTGTATACCACACATGGCATTGTTCTACCGTCACTTATACAGATGATAATTAGATTTTATATCTCTGTATGAATACTTAACTGACTACTTATTAGATGAAAATATTAAGGATAAATTATGAGAAACCCTCTAAACTTAGGTAAATTTACGAAAGAAAAAAAAACCTCACGTATCCACAATGACCAAAACTCCCCTGAAGTTTGTAGCCGTCTTACACAATCCCCTTACGGAATCTTTTTGGTTCAATGGAATATTTAACAACAAATATCGATTCGGTCAAACAAATCATAAATTTGTGATGTTTCCTCATTTACGAGCTTTTCAAGATTTGTCGTATCGAGCGGTTGGGTCTCAACAAAATCAATTAAACTGAAGCACAACATGAAAATTATTTAAGATTAAAATAAAGGCACAATATTACAATCCTTGAGTCTCTTTTATTTATTTATTTGGGCCAAAAAATATTTTGTTCCATATAGAAAAAAAGTACAAAGGGACCTCATTAAAAACTTTGTGGATCTAACACAAGGAAAGAGTACCCCTATAACGAAGAATAAAATCCAGTTCAAATGTTGAAAAACCAACTATTACACAAAGCCACAAAAAGAAATTACATGAAAGAAAACCAAAGTAGAAATTATTTACAAGCTCACACAAATGCTTCCAATAAATTAACCGGAGGCTAAATTTCACGTCAAACGAATGACACGAAGAAGTATCTTCAACATTAAAACGACTCTCAAGAAGAAACAATGAATTGTAAATTTCAACATACCAAATTTTCAATCTAAGTTCAATAACGCGACAAGCGATCGGCTCCCAGGCCTCCATTATTTGATTTATGCTCCGTGTGTAGGTTCAGAATACCTTGAGGTAAGGTGGTACAACGTTAGAGACAACAATCAAAAGTAAAATACAACAACAAAAGTAGAAACTCAAAACAAAAGTAGCTACAAAAAATCAAATTAATCGATTGAAGCGTCGATATTTCTCCAATACATGAAGAGATCTCGTTCAACATATACAAGTAGTGATGATGAAGATGCTCAAGACGTGGAAAGTGGGAGCTATCTGTCGTCCACCATTCCAGCTCACTACAGAATTGCAGAATTGCCCTTCAACTGTTTCCCACTCGGTCCCTACAAAGGAACTTGCCTTCAGTTTGAGGACTTGAAGATTGGGTAACAAACCTATATATCTTTGTCTTCATGTATTCCCATTTGAGCTTGGTCCCCATCAAAGTCAACTTTTTGAGGGACTCGAGTTTATGTAGATGGCCAAGATTGTCAAGACAGTAACTAAAAAATCCCTCAGATTCATCATGATAACATATTTATAATTTAGTGATAATGGGGATTCTCTTAACCACCTCTTCTCCACATTTGAAATTTCTTTTATGAGTGAGTGTATGTAGGTTTCCCAAAACAAGCTCGTCATCTTTCCCACTGATAGGAGGATCAAGCAGCTCAAGCTAATCGACCTGAAAATGCTTAAGTTAGTCATGTTCCAAATTTTACATGGTGCAACAACGTCCCAGGTACCATTTACAATTAAAATCTGTAGATTCCAAAGGAGATTGACTGAAGAAGGAAATCCGAAATTTTCAGGCCAATAAGATCGGATAGCAATGACCCTCAGGTTAACTAGCCAAAAGACAATTTCTAGGGAATACTCGTTTTGTATGCCAATCTCCTCAAATAAAGGTTTTTCATTGGTTTTCAACACCCTCAACAATCTAAAATCAAGCAATGGTAAACGATCTTCAAAATTGCTAATCAAAGAACGAACAAGAGGCACATATTGTAACGTATGAAGGACTGAATCAGGGTGATAATCCTTCTCCGACATGCTTTGATGAATACCAATGCGGCGTTAGGTATAAATGCCCTGTGGAATGGTAGGTTCATGCAATCTTGTGACATAAAAGAACTTCTCTCTCAGCTTCTCTCAAGCATAAATCCGTCAAGAGATAATGGATACTGCAAAACTTGATATTTCCATAAGACCCCCTTTTATGTACTAAAATCAGGTTTCTATCACAGAGCTCCTGCAAGTACTCTTTCGAAACCACGTCCAAGCTTTTGTCGTTTATTGGTTTCACAAATCCTTCAGAAACCCATAGTTTTACGAGCCACGAGACACGGATCTTTGTGTCCTCGGGAAAAACTCCCATATAAAGAAAACATGGTTTTCGATGTACCGGCAAATGATTATAACTCAATTGTAATACTTTTAAGCAACGTTCATCGTCTTTAAAATTGACAATTGTGTTTATGTTTTCTGAAATATATTCCCAATGCTCTCTTGTGCGCTTAGACTTCGCTAGATGTCCTCCAATCACAACTATAGACAAAGGAAGTCCTTCGGAAATTTTGGCAATCTTCTTTCCTATTTTCTCCAATTCAGGAGGGCAATCTTCTTCTTCTTCAAATACATATCTGCACAGTAGATCCCAAATCTTATCCTCATTTAAGAAATTCATCACAAGGCCATGAGAGCTAATCGAAGTAGCGTTTGATAGCCTAGTGGTTATCATTATTCTGCTTCCTTGACCATTTTCTGGAAAGAAGAGATTCACTTTATCCCATGCATCAACACTCCAAATATCATCTATTACAACCAAATATCTCCTGCCCCATAATGTTTTGAAAACCCACTATAAGGGTTGTTGAAAACCCAACAAAACTAACAACAGGTAAGTTGTATTATTCTTGCGAGTTTTGTCAATGTAATCTTTTACGCTGGTGTGTCCCGGATCGAGCAACTTGGAAACCTATTGGGACAGCCGTACAATATCAAAATTGGAAATATGTTGAGCAAGAGTTGCCGAATCAAATTGACGAGTTTGGTGAAGTTATTTCAAAACGATCCAGTGTTGCTGCAAATAATGAAAATAATCAATATTATCGAATTATGTTGCAAATCTCATTGGTTATATGCGTAACTTTGTTCGTCATAATCTTGGTTCTGTTAATGAAGATTTGAAGTGGGATGATTGGATGTTATCTTAGTTTGTTTTATCATTTTGATATGTTTTCTTAGTTTGAGATGTTGTAGTGTAGTATTGTCCTTCATCGATGTAATAATAACAATGTTGTCATTTGTTCAAGCATTATTGGTAATCTATCAATTTAATATTGACAATGTCATGTTATTCGTGCAATTTATCAATGTCATTTTCACAATGTTGTGTTTTGTTTTTTTGCAACTTTCTATATATCTCCCTCTCCCCTGTTTTCAACCAGAGATGATCCAACAATCAATCAACTACCAACAATCCAACCACCTACAGTTCAGCAAGTAACAACAATTAAGAACCAATATTCACCAACGGCTATCAAAAGATTTAATAATTAATATGTTCAAAAGAGACATGCAATATTTATCATGAAAAGGATGTTACAAAATTTACTCAAATAACAATTTGAGCATCAAAACATGTTCACTGTTCCAACATTCAAAAAACAAAAACAACATTAATATATTCAAAAGAGACAACCAATATTCATCAAAAAGTTTTTACAAAATGTACTCAAATAACAATTTGAGCAACAAAACATGTTCACAAATGCCGTTCCAACATTTAAATCTTCCACATTCTTTTCTTCTTTACCTTCTTGATATTGTTGATGACTTCGGATAGTTGAGGCTTCCTTATTTTTTACGTGCATTTCCACCTGAAAGAGTAGAGTGTGGTGCAGATGCAGAAAAAAGTGCTGAAGAAGCAAATGGAGGTGCTGATCAATATTGTCAGAACCGGACCGGACGTAAAACTGGATAGACATTCGGGTCATGGTTAGACCGGTTCAACCTGGTTCGACCCGGGTTTTTTATTATTTTATATTTTAATTATTTAATAATAAATTTAAGGTGATTAATTCTGAAAAAAATACATTTATGAAAAATAATTTATCATTTGAAAAAAAATTGTTAGCACAATTAATCAAATAGATGAATTTAATTGGAAAACCAAAATCAATTGATATAATATAGGGGCCTTTTTTATAATTTATTAACTCTCTCTTCACATTTAGGGGAAATAAATAAATGAAAAGTCAATCAAACCCCACCCAGCCACCACCTCCGATAGCACATCCACAAAGCCACATCTTAGCGGCCCTAAGCTTCAGCCTTTTGATCGACAATCTTAATTGGATATATCTCTTTGATATAGATCTGAGGTTCTCTTTAACCCCAGAAGGAAATAAATTCAAATTCTTCAAGTTCTACACATAATTTCATAACCTGCGTAAGTTCGTGTGTAAGTTTCATTTATTAAAAAAATCAGATATTTTCCATTTGGGGTGATAAAATAGCATATATTGTGAAAACCAGCGTTTCACCGATTTTTTTCTTTTCCGGTCCAATTGGGCGATTTTTTCGGTTCAGGCATCTGACCTCGGTTTTTCATTTCCCCGGTTTTAATGATGAACCAGACCGGATAGGCGCCGGTTCCCGGTTGAACCGGTTCGACCGGCCGGTCCAGTCTGGTTCTAATAACATTGGTGTTGATGGAGCTGATGGGGGAGCTGGTGGTTTTGACCTGGTTTGTTGAACTTCTTACATTTTCCTAACCATACTTCATTTCTTCTTCCAACATATACCTAAATAATAACCAGTAAGGTAATATTAATGTTGGAAAACAATAATAAAATGAACATGAGTTGCAGTTTATTTTAAAAAAATTATAAAATTAACTTTAATTGTAACCTTTCCTTTTTTGTGGAGGTGCAGCAGATGGACCGCAATAGATGGTATTGTCCTTGCATTTGAGTTTGCAACAAATGGACCCGCCCTTGCACTTGATTGTGTAACAAATGGAGTTTTCCTTGACTATGCAACAGATCTAGGTATTGTTTGATGTGTAACAGAAGTAGATGCAGAAGGTGTTGTTTGACTAGAAAATGGAGGAGCATTTTGAGAATTTTTCACTTCCTCTCTTCTAGGATTTTCCTATCACAAACAAACAGATACACACATTAAAAGCTTGCAGTAAGAATTATAAGCATATAAAACCATGATAACTACATGTAACTTGTACAACTTGGACCTTGGATCTTTTGGATTTTTACGTGCTCCCCGATTATGGCCTCGTTCTAGGCAATTTTGACAAGTATGTGTTAGACCTTTCTGTAAGAAGTCCTATGAACCTCATCTGGTTTTTTCCTTCTCAATTTTGTTGGTCTTCCACCCTTCCTTTTGTACTTTGGAGCACCAAGTGGCTCATAAATTTTTTTGATATAATCATTGGGTCCAGGTACAACATGTATCATGTAGTTATAAACCTTCAAATATGTTTCATTTTTGTAATAAGAGTCCACATAATCTTCAACCCTATACCTTGATTCTTTCAGCAATGCATGCCCATGCATGATGGCATGGATAACCATTTAGCTGAAACATACCACATGTACATGTTTTATTGCCCAAGTCAACAACATATCTATCTAGAAATGAATCAACTTCAAACTCTTGTCTTCCACAAAACCTTGGAAAACAGTTTCTGGATATTTTTTTACTCTTGTTGATTTTCTTTAAAATGTTTGGAAAAAAATTTCCTTCATATTTCTCCATTCCAGCTCTCTTTATCTGAATTTTAGTGGTCAATTTGGTCCTAATCCATTCAAACATGCTAATGATGGCCTTCTCCCTGGCTTCAAGTATGTAGTTGTTGAAGGACTCGAACAAATTATTTACTAACATATCAGTATTGCAATTTGTTGAGAAATGGCTTCTAACCCAATGACAAGGGGGTATATTTCTCAAGTACTCTGCTGCAGATATCTCAAGAATCTGTATTTGAAGCATATATGACTCAAACTTTTTTATTCCCAGTTGAAGCAGCCTTCCACAACATGGTTTACAAGTCCAATGAAGACCACTTTTGCTTGAAGTTCTGATAGATGTGCCTCACACAAAATATGTGAGCACAACCAGGGGCAAGATCATTTATAGTCTCTAGCAATCCTTATTGCCTATTAGAGATGAAAGTCCACTTTTGTTCTTCAACTCCTCCAATTTCATCAAGCAATTCTGTCAAAAACCAATTCCAAGCTTCCATGTTCTCAACTGGGACAACAGCCAGGGCAATGGGAAACAAGTTATCATTCCCATCCCTCCCTGTTACACAAAGTAGCTGGCCTCCATGTGGTGTTTTCAGAAAACAATCATCCAACCCAATCAGTGGCATACAACCTGCTAGAAAACCCATCATCATTGAGGGCAAACTAAATAAAGTACATTCTTTCAAAGATGGGAGGATCTGAATAAAGAACCTTTCTCAGCAGCATCTTAGCACCAGGGTTCTTGTCTCTTACACAGTGTTCTAAATAGCGGTCGTGGCGGTCGATATATCGGCCGCCATGTCGGTATCGGTTATAAACCTTTACGATTTTGTTGAGGCGGTTTGGAATATTATTTTTTTTACGGCGAGGCAGTTTGCGGCGGTTTTTGGCGGGTCAAACCGATATATCGGTCAATAAATCGGTTTTTTTTTATTTTATAATTTAAACTAAAATGAAAATAGGTTTTGTTTTTTTTCCAATTCTTTCAACTTCCAAAACCAAACCAAGTACTACCCCTCAACTTGTAACTGGCAAGAAAGAAGAACTTGGCGATAAACCCAAAACATGAGTTTATGGTTTAGGATAGAATTATGTTTATATATTCTTTTATATATATTTTGAGTATTTACAAATAATATTTAGAAATATATTACACTAAATTTAAAAACCGATTTATTTCCCTAACCGATTTATCGTGTGGCGGTCCCTAACGGTCACGAACCAGATAACCGCATTTTAGAACCTTGCTCTTACAGTCTCACAGTAATCCCACAACTGATTGTACTCTTGAGCATCTTTACCTCTGATTTTATCAAGGGCTGCCATTTTAGCCCTCAAATTCTTCAAGTACCCAGCTTCTACACCGACCTTTCTCAAAACAGAGTATCCAAGTTTCTGAATGGGGACATCTAGATTTTCTTTGATGGCATATTCCATTTTTTTACAAATGTACTTGGCAGTGGCATGCTTGTTCACCCTTCTTTTGGAACACGTGTGTTCCCATGTGGTTATCTTTATCTGTAAATTGAAATATCATTACCATTAAAACTTACATAATCTGATATAATATATAAAGTAAAAAGTAAAAAAGGAATATTATAATATTGTACCTGAAATGTTGGACCACCTTGTACAACAGAGGCATGAATCCTCCAATTACAACCTGATTCTTTGCATCCTGCAGTGACTCACTTCCTTTCATTTTTTTTTTATATTCTAACTCATATCCATTTCTTACCACCCAATCTGTTAGAGCCTCTCTGAAAATGCCAATATTTGAAAACTTCATCAATTCTTCCAAGTTTCTGTTCTTCATACTTTGGAATTCCGTAAATGTAAGGCATTTGGCTGTCTGTGGATCATCCAAATTTTCAATATTATCATCATCTTCTACATCACTGAACCATTGGGATGATGTAATGTAGATGGATTTATTGTACATCTTTGCACTCTTTTATTTTGCTCCAAGCTTTTTTTCCCATTGTATTCAGCTTCTTGATTAACTAGTTTTTAGTTGGTTGTCTATCCACAAAAATATCATCATCTGATGAGCCTTCAATATCATCCAGTTCCTCACTTGGAGCATTGGATTCTACATCATCCTCTGAAGACTCTACATCATCAGCTTGAATGTAGTCATCATCTGAGGAATCATCACCCTCAAAATCTTCATATTTTGCAGTATTATGAAGTGGCTCTTCATTTGTTGGTACCTCATAAGCTAGTTCACCTATACTTGCAATTTCTTCTTCATAAATTACTCTTTCACTTGCAATTTCATTTTCAAAAGTTGCCATTTCACTTACAAGCTCCTCTTCAAAAGTTGCCCTTGCCCTTGCAATTTCCTCTTCAATTTCCTCATCATATTTTGGTTCATTTGTCCTTGCCTTTTTTTTCATTTTCATCACCAGCCCTGCCATTTTGTTGAATTTCATCCCCAAACCATGCATTTTCTTCAAATTCATCCCTAACCCTTGCATTTTCTTGAAGTTCATCCCCAACCCATGCATTTTCTTCAAATTCATCCCCAACCCATGTATTTTCTTCAAATTTTTCCCTAACCCTTGCATTTTCTTCTAGTGCATCCTCAGTCCTTGCATTTTCTTGCTCACCACTAGCCACTGCATTTCCTTGCTCATCACTAGCCACTGCATTTTTTTGCTCATCACTAGCCACTGTAGTTTCCAGTACCTCATCAGCTTCAATTCCCTCTCCACCATACCCCAACTGTAGTATTTTTGGATAAATAATACTCCCGTTTTTACAACTCCTAGTAATGGCTCTATTCCAGATTCTTCAGTATACAATGTCAGAAAATTCAACCTTTCATGTACATTCACCATAAAAGGAATACGATTGTCATCAACAATACTTTTCAAGCCCATATCCAGTGTTTGCCCAGGGTACAAAAAGTAATGGTAAATTTCGAACACTAGGTCCATGTTCATGTAGTCTAAGGACACCCTTTCAACCTCACTCTTTCTTCCTCCAACATATTTAAGTTTTGGCTCATGTACAAATTTTCCATCTAACCAAATAGTAATTTTGCAGAGGGTGTCCATCTGTATATAAAAAAAAAGTAAGATATATTAAACAAATTTTCAAAGTTTTCAACAACCACAAATATATTAAAAAAAATGCTCAAATTCATCAACAACCAGAAATCCTAAAGAAATCCTATACCCCACATGTTCCCTCAACCTACAGACAAAATGTGCTTTATGAAACAATAAAATTGAAAACATGGACCACATACACAAACTCCAACACAAATGCAGACAATATATGCCGTACAAAGCAATAAAATAGAGAAAAGGGGCCACAACCCACAAATCTCTAAAAAAACTAAATATAAAAAAGTTCCACATATGTTAACAAAAAGAGAAGTGGGAAAATACATTTCAAGTTACCTCATCAAAAACCAGAAATTGGAGAAATTATTTCAACGGGATTCTAGTCTGCACATTTTCCCGTTCTTCTTCTTCATATATATGCGTAAAATGGTACCGAGTTGGTGGTTAACGACACAAACATGGTGTTTGTTGCAAGTATATTTCACGATTTGCACGGCAAAATGGAGATTCGCGGACAAAATTGGGGAAAATTACAGTTTATATCCCTAAACTTTACCACTAAAATGATTTATATCCTCAAACTTTTTCATCCACGAAATATGTCCTCAAACTTACCACTTTTTAACAATTTATATTCTGCCGTCAACTCCGTCAGTTAACTTGGACGGAAATATCACGTGGGGCGCACGTGATGTCGATCTGGCCGTTAAATGCTGATATGGCTGACACACTGGGATGATGTCCCTTGATTTCAATTTCAAGATTCTCAATTTATCATTAAAACCCCCAATTTCTCATTCCCCCTATTTCATTGAACCGATGCAGAAACCCTACCCCCTAAATTCCTCGTACGAAGCACCGAATTGAGGTGAAATTCCGCAACAACAAGATTGCCCAACCATAATTTCGCAAATTTCAAACATTTGTGGAGCTAGAACTTCACAATGGAACAAGAATTTTCAATTTTGGTAAGTTTCTTCGAAGTTGATATCTTTGAACTTCATTATGGGGATTTGGGAGGTGGTAATTTCGATGTCAATCAAATTGTATGTTGTAGTGCAGAATATGACTAGAATTTGAGGGTTAGGGTTTCTGCATTCGGTTTAATGAAATCCGGGGAATGCGAAATTGGGGGTTTTAATGATAAATTGGGAATTTTAAAATTGAAATCAATGGAGAGAGAACCACAAGTCACTCCATGTCAATTTTTCGGCCACATCATCTTAGTGTGTCAGCCATATCAGCATTTAACGGCCAGATCGACATCACGTGCGCCACACGTGATATTTCCGTCCAAGTTAACTGACAGAGTTGACGGCAGAACATAAATTGTTAAAAAGTGGTAAGTTTGAGGACATATTTCGTGGCTGAAAAAGTTTGAGGACATAAATCGATTTAGTGGTAAAGTTTAGGGACATAAACTGTAATTTTCCCACAAAATTGATTTCTAGGATTTTTGGGAGTGGGTCTGGTATTGGATAAGGATTTTGGGGAGTGGAACTGATTCACGAATTGGGGGAAGATGAATTTTGAGAGTTGATTAACGCAGTATCTTCATAAGGGTAGAAAATTCATTTCATGTTAGTCAACGGGGCTTATTTTGATGCGGGCGGTGGGCTGAATAAAACCCACTATAGGGGATTCCTTACCAATTGTTTTTAGACAGCGGCTTTTACAGGCAATTAGACATTTCAATGGGGTGTATGCAATTAACTGGGAAAATTACAGCTTATGTCCCTAAACTTTACCACTAAAACGATTTATGTCCTCAAACATTTCAATCCACGAAATATGTCCTCAAACTTGCCACTTTTGATCACTTTATGTTCTGCCGTTAATGTCGGCAGCTAACTTCGACGGAAATGGCATGCGTGGCTCACGTGACGTCTATGTGGCCGTTAAATGTCGAGTTGTACAACACCCAGTGCCTACTTGGTCGACGAAACGTGATGTGGAGCGACACGTTATTCTCCTCCCCTATTTCTATTCTAAAATCCTTAATTCTCCATATCCCCAATGAACCCACAAATCCAATCCCTCCCTAAAACCCCATTTTGAATCCTTCAATTGAGGTGAAATTCGAAAATAGCAGAATCGTCTGTGAATCCATGGCCATTTTTCGTGATGTTTTACCAGCAAAATAGCCCAGTAAACAAATGTCGTATGTTTCCTCGATTTCACTTTCATCTTCGGGCTGAGATATCATGTCTTCTTCCACTTCGTTCGGGAAGTCGGGGAGCTGGAATCCGTTCTTGGGCACTCTATTCTTGGCCAAAAAAGAATTACATGCAGCTTTGACAGGTGCTGCATTTTTTTTTTTTTTTCCGGAATTGGTTCAGACATTTTGTCGAACAACTTCTGGGCAGGTTCTGAAACTGCTGAGTTTGGTAAAATTTGTGCCATCTTCACCATCCTTGTGCTCGCTTCATCGAGACCACAAGGGGCACAAGCATCAGCAGGCGAAGAATCACACGACCCCAACGTTCGAGAGAGGAGTTGGGAGAACAATTAAAGCTTCCTCTAAAATCTTTTTCAGAACCAGAAGAGGAGTCACGTTTACCTTCTTCCTCTCGATTGCAGGCATGTGTTTGCACGTGAATCTGCTGTTCTTTGAGAAGGGAAAAACTCTTCAAATGTGAGAATGCAGATTGGATTGAAAATTTGAGAATCGGAATGAAACGTGATTTGGGATTTGGGATTTGGGAGAGTGAGTTAGAGGAAATTAGTATATTCTTGTGCCACGTCAACATTTAAAATTCAATATACTATTCCACGTCACATTTAACGGCCACATAGACGTCACGTGAGCCACGCATGCTATTTCTGTCGAAGTTAGCTGCCGACGTTAACGGCAGAACATAAAGTGATCAAAAGTGGCAAGTTTGAGGACATATTTCGTAGATTGAAATGTTTGAGGACATAAATTGTTTTAGTGGTAAAGTTTAGGGACATAAACTGTAATTTTCCCCAATTAACTCACTAAATCATAGTACTCAGCTACCGAGTTGTGATATTCAAATACTAAGCTATTATGCGTAACCTAGAAATAAATTTCATAATCATAATCTTATTTGGTTAAGAAAGTCAAAATATGTTCAGACAACCGTCTATTAATTTTGAACTCCCTATTTCTGACTTTCTGAGCAAAATAAAGTAATGTCTGCTGATCTCATGAGGTAATTGCAAATACCACATATGTGAAATCTCGAATTGGCAAATACCCCCTGTAAAAAAAAATCACCCATGCCTCCTTGTGTAAACAAAGTCAAAGCATCTAGCCCCCTCAGAACAAATCGTGTCGCTCACGCGCTGTTTATGTGATTTTTGCTCCATTTTCACATGTGAATTCTCATAAATGCCCCCAAGCTCCCTCTCTCTCTCATTTTTTTTTCTTTCTCGTCTTCGTTCTTCATCCGTCTTCATCTTCCCTTTCCTGTCAGACATGGCCATCTTCAATTCTCTGTGGATTTTGATCAATCATGGCCCGAAAACTTCGAAAAAACATCTGCTTCCAAGGATGACCGCCATTGCCGCCGCCGCCGCCGCCCGAAGATGAAGAAAAATCATTTTCTGGGCCTCCATTTTCTCCGTTCGATCTCATCGACCACCAGCCGCACACCTCCGCCGCGGCATGCCTCAATTGGAAGAAGATCTGAAGATGTGTTGGTGTTGGGGTGACGAGCAGCGGTGGAACGCTCCAACTTGGGTTGAATGGTGGATAAATTGAGTTGTGAGTTGGATGGGTGGAGTGATTGGTTGGGGGGGGGGGGGGGGGGGGGGGGGAAAAAAGGGCCTGGGGGGGAGGAAGGCCCCCGCCCCCGGGAAAAAAAAAAAAAATTTTTATTTTATTTTTTATCACCATTATTAAATTTAAAAAATGTTTTATTTTGGATTTTTTTAATTATTAAAATATATTTTTTTGCTTTTAAAAAAACATTTTTTTAAAAAAAATTTCCTTTTCCCTTTTA
>NW_012195002.1:997460-1022729 GCF_000504015.1 Erythranthe guttata | reverse complement strand
TTAACTGTTATTGGGGCGTATTAGGACAAAATCAAGCTAAGCACATCGATATATAAAATTGGAACTAATTCGTCATATTGTTTAAAAATGTTTTTGACAGTTACTCATATTTTTTAGTATCAAAGTATAGTATACTCTTGCAAATGCAATAAAAAAAAAAAAAAAAAAAAAAAAAAAAAAAAAAAAAAAAAGTCACATAATAATACCAAAATTGATAGAAGAAAAACTGGAATGTATGGGACAGATAGGAGCAACTCTACCACACTGATGAGTTTATCGGGGACGTAGAGGAAGTTGTCGATTAATGAGAGGAGGGCTATTTCAATTTCGAGTGGAAGTGTTTGATAACCAGACAATGGTGTTTTGATGTCCAGAGTCCTCGACGGCGGTAGAGATTTTTAATATCCAGACGATTGTGCCTCAGTGGCACCGGTGAGGAAAAGATAATCGTAGAGATCTAGGGTAGAGATGAGCATAATATTAGAACTACTCAAAGAGTAGGACTTTTGTGTGGTAGGAAAAATTAGGTTGGACCTTTTCCTAATACTTATCATATTTAGGGGCTATATCTAAAATGCCAAACAAATATAGGATAAATTACGACTAACCCCTAAGGTATGGTTAAATTGAAAAAAAAAAAAACCTCATGTTTGGGTAATTATGATGAGCCGCCTCAATTAATCTTCTTACACGTTCACCATTGCAGTGTCAAATTTAGTGAAATCTTCTAGATTATATGGAATATTCTCAAGTTTGTACCTGTTTTTATCTTGTTCGAGCTCTACATTTTGAAATAAAATGATCATGAAATGTGTCTCAGAAACGACATTTTTGTACAAAACGAGTACAAACTAGTGAACATTTCACGGAATCTGAAATTTTTTGTTGAATTTGACACAATAAGGGTGGACGTGTAAGAAGATTCATAGTTGAGGGGGCCGGTTGTAATTATTCGCATATAAGGGACTTTTCATAATATAATATTATCTCAGGGGGTGGGCTGTAATTTACTAAAAATATATATATATAGATATTCAATGCCAAGTTGTATTAGCTTGAAATGTACGCCATATACTGCAGACCACAAGTGAACTACCCAAATTGCCCATTGATTTGGTCAAACAAAAGGAAAGGCGAAAACACAACCAACGGACTGAAGCCGGAAGCGCCATTAGAGCATCTCCACAAGGGGTAAAACAGGAAAAAGCGGAAACCACCCAAAAAAAAAAAAAAGTTCCCAAATAGAAAATTTCCCAACAAATAAAAATCGCCCACGCCTTCCTTCAAACCTAATCACAAAAAAAAAAAAAAAAGTTTTCGTTGGAGAAGAAGAGTTCTTATTTAATAACAGAAAAAAGACTTTTCTTCTCGCATTCGGAATTAGGGATTACAAAAAAAAAAAAAGGAGGAAGTAGATAATAATTAGACCAACGAAAAAATCAATTCGCCATTATTGAAATCCGATTAGCCCCTTCGTCAACAACGCGGAAAACGCCCTTTTTCTGGTTTTGTTTTTGTTTTCTCTCTGATCCTCTAAAATCCACGGTTAGTTTCTTCAATTTTTGTTTTTGTTGTGTTGATTTTTGTAGGTTTATTTTAGGTGTGGATCTGTTGGATTTTGATGTATTATGCGTCTGATGAAGTTTGGGTTTGTTTTTCTCTTTTTTTCTTTGATTTATGTGTTTATTATGATTGGATGCTGTTTCGTTGTTCGCTGTTGGGTTTATGTTGATTGTTCGTTCAATTTTGAATTTTCCTTCTAATTTTGCTTCGAGATTTATTTTTTTCTGTTTATGGTTTTTTACCCGATTTGAGTGTTTGGTGAGGATTGATGATGCTTATATTTGAAGTTATTTGTTGAGAAGATTGGTAAAAGCTGTGGCTTTTAACATATTTTAGGTAAAGATCCCATCTTTTTTCGATTTCAATTGGTTTACCATTAAAATTGTTGTTAATAGCTGTAGCAGTATATGTTCGAGCATATTACTCTTTCTGTCTGGGAACAAATAGATGTTTTCGAAACTATCTATTTGCTGGATTAGCTTGCTTGTAATGGTAATTTGGTAAACCATCGCTTATCTGCTATTACCAATATATGAGTGTGATCGTCGATAGTTTTCTTTGATTTTTCCGGAAAAAAACGCAAGTTACCGATTGAATTCTTAATGCCGTTAGATTTCGAGGGGGGTCAAATTACATGTAATTTTTTGCAATTGCTTGAATCTTTTGAGGGGAGGTGTTGAAGTTAGTATATTCTTTTCCAGACATGGTTGGTCTGAAATACTTTGCCACGATCGACGGAAATCAGAAAAATATATTCTTTACTTTCTAGATTGTTCCCTCAAGACACCAAAAAGTGATATGTGCAAGATTATTATATCATTAATTTTTCATGTCTTCAGAGCAGCAAAAAACTTACGAGATGGAGCACGAAGAGACAGGATGCCAAACAGCCCCCGAAGGTCCTATCTTGTGCGCTAACAACTGCGGCTTCTTCGGAAGTGCTGCGAATATGAACATGTGCTCCAAGTGCTACAAGGACCAAGTATTGAAACAAGAACAAGCCAAAGTTGCTGCTTCGTCGATCGAAAACATTGTCAACGGATCATCATCATCATCATCATCATCATCATCAACATCAACTGGGGTCGAAAAAGAATCCGCTGTAATAGCAGAATCTGGAAACGTGAAAATCGATCTGGTGGAAGTGAAAACAATTACTGCCCCATCATTGAACGTTTCTTCAACCCCTGCAGTAGTAGCAGCCGTTGAGCCAAAGGCGAAAGAGGGCCCTGCGAGATGCAGCTCTTGCAAGAAACGGGTCGGGCTAACCGGATTCAAATGCCGTTGCGGTAACATGTACTGTGGGTCCCACCGCTATTCGGACAAGCACGACTGCCCCTTCGATTACCGAACTGCAGGGCGGGATGCTATAGCCAAAGCCAATCCAGTTGTTAAGGCAGAAAAGCTGGACAAAATCTAAGTCGAAAAATTTCTGGAAAACATGGCACTTGTTTTAATCATCATTACCAAGCTTGCTGATTCGTAGTTGCCCTATGCCTTCCGATCTTAGATTATACACGTTTGAGGCATCGTGGGCAATTACGACAGCTGCAGGTGAAAAAAAAAACGTTTGTGTTTGCGTTTGGTTAATCGTTGGTCTTTTAGTGTTTCTGTGTCTGAGTGGGTTTTCTGTGTTTCCTTAGATAGTTTTTAAAGACAATCCATGAAAGACTTGTCAGATTGTAAATTATGCTTTAATTTGCCTTTATAATATCTCTACTTCCAGAAATCAATCCTTGTGATGCTATTCTATTTTCTGCCATTACTCCGATTTTAATGTGTTATCTTAGAACACGATGAATGGACACAATCTACGTCCCGTTTGGAATAAACGAGTCTTATTTGATGTTTGGTTGTTACAATATTTTTTGGGCCGATCTGCGATTGAAAACGAACATCCATAACGAATAATGTTGTACAAAAAACTCGAAACTAGCAATCGAAATAATACTCCAAAAAAAAAAAAATTAGAGAGAAATTCCTGTGGATTCGGCTTCAAGAAAGTTGCAAATCCTCTCCATAACCTCTCTCCCCTTAACACTATTAAGCTGAAACTTGTCAACGCATCTCTGTTCGACCTTCTCCGCCATTGACGCCAATGCTGAAAACGGCTTTATCCTTATGCTCGTTTCTTGACTGCATACGGTCCACCCTTTTGGATTCTCCGGGTGCGGATCGTACCTAATCTTCTCCTCAACTTCGATGAACTTGTCGAGACTGATATTACGCGTGGCGATTTGCATCGACCGGGATTTTGCGTCTACGACCGTTGATTCGATGCAGTGGCAGATATCTTGACCGACGATTTTACGAACAAACCATGGACCTGGTGCGTGAATGGTTATAGCTCGAGACGTGTAGAGCTTCCCGGAACTACGGTCAAGCTTGCGGCTCAAGGTATCAACTTCGAGGATGTGGGAGAGGGTGCTTTTGCTTTCTGGGTCGGCGAATTTTCTCCACGATGCGGCAGTTACTCGTTCCCATGGGTGCTTGTATGTGTGTTCTTGAGAATATGCCCTAACCATCCTTTTTTTTTTCTCTTCTTTTTTTTTTGCCTAGCAAGACAAAATATTAGATTAGTACAATGCTTTTGAGCTTCATTTTCAGACAAAGATTAAATATATTTTATTTTCCCCCAAATTGCAGAATGGGGCACAAGAATTCAAGATCTTGAACAAATCTGTAAATCCAGAGTATGAACTAAGATGACCCATAAAAACAAAATCAGCAAAATCCAAATATAAAGATCAATGTCATGAAAACAATTAAACATTAAAAAGGAATGCAGGAATAATTATTTAAAAAAAAAAAAAAAAAGGAAAAAAGAAAACTAACTAACCTAGACCAAGAGAAATTTCAAGAAGGTCTGTAGCGAAATGAAGATCAATAAACAAGGAAGAAGGAGAATATATTCTTTGGCATTTTGTGGAGATGGAAGATAATTGACATAAAAATACACAGAGGACGTGCCAATAAGTTTTCCATTATTTTATTCTTGCCGCTTACTCTACTCGGATTTAGGTGGTGTTTACAAATGATTATTTAAAAGCAGAAGTTAGTGATTGCGATTTAAGTTAGTTTTAAGTGCTTATTTATAAAAGTTGGGGGTGTTTGCAAATATTTCGAAAAATGAACTAAAATTGAAAAAGCAGGGTTAGGGATGCTTTTAAAAAAATAGATTAAGAGGGTGTTTGGCTAAGCTTATAAGATGTTAAAAGTAGCTTATAAGATGTTTTAGAGCTTATAAGCTCTTCCAAAGTGTTTGGTAATTTTTTAGAAAAAGATCTTAATTATTTTTAAAATAAGCTGTTGGAGAGCAAATAAGATCTTTTAAAATAAGTACCTCTACCCCACCTTTTTATTTAAGATCTTTTAATGAGTAAAAATAGGAAATAAGCTCATTATCCAAACACTCTAAAAATTAATCCTAAAAATAAGATGTAACAGCTTATCAGCTCTTAAAACATCTTATCAGACGTAAGAGCTTATCAGTTGTTTAAAATAAGCTTAGCCAAACACCCTCTAAATCGGATTATTTTAAGAGAAGCAAAAACAAAAGTTGATTTTGCAAACACTTAAAAACAGATTATGTGCAAAAAAACCCGCATAATCACTTTCAAAAAGCATTTGCAAACACCACCTTAATTCCATTGTCTCAATTAGGGGTGGAAATTGAAAAGAAATTTTTGATTTCTACTGATTTTGATACGGAATTTTTCGATTTTAGAACAATATTTATCAATAAGGATTCCAAAATTCCAAGTTCCGGTTTTTCCAAAATTAATTGGATCATAATTGTAATATATATGAGATTCCAATTTTCGTCCGATTTTAAGTTCTTGAAATTCGATTTTTTTTCTTCCAAATATTACACTTAAAATACCAATATTATTGTGTATTTTATATTTTAGGTGAGCAGAAAATGGAAATTATCGAATTCCGCCAATTTCGATCCGAATTTTTCCGATTTTAAAGCAAGTTTTTTTCATTCCAATTTTCAAAATTCCGATTCTGTTTTTTTGCAACGGAATTTGAACTAATTTTTCACTTTCGAAAAAAATTGACTTTTTTTTCAAAAGGACTTAATTTTCACATATACTAACACAAAAAAAGTAATATGTGTGCATATATATAAATTGCAGGTAATATATAATAAATTAAGATATACTATATCTAAAATATATTTATTGGACTTTATTAAAATATATTTCTTCATAAATTTAGATTATAATGATGTACAAGTGGTAATAGGATATATTGGCTTAAATATACATTAAAGAGAGGCAACCTGCTAAATTGGTACTAATATTCTTTCAAATAAGGACAATTGTGTTTTTACAATTTGCCAAAACTTATATGTTTTTCATACTCTCCTTCATTCTATCTAATATAAAATATAAGTGGACTCTGACAAATTCCCTTCAATTCATTGCACTCAGTCAAATCTACTCCACCCTCACTTCGTTGCTACTAGGTACACGCATACACACACATAATCACACACCTACATATATACATATATATGAATACCATAACAAAATTGCCATTATTAATGAATAAGATGTTTGAATACTCATGTCCTATAAGGCTATAAGTTACAATGCCCAAATAATAATGCTATTTTCATCTTTGATTTTTATCATTTGTTTCCCTCCTTATATTTTTGACACATCTAAAGAGATCAACAAGATTTAATTCCTTACATAAATTTAACAAGTTTAAGTTGATCTCTATACCGTAAAGGGATATAATAAATGTTATTTAAATTTTAATAATATTGTTTGGACTTTAGATGTGATTTCGACGCTATTTTGCCCCAAAATGGTCGAGATGAAGGTGTGTTCTTCTTAGAAGGTATTTTGGATGACAGTTTGCCGGAGATTTCACCGAAGGGGTACCTGCAATATCGGGAGGGGTTTCCCGGCGAAGCTCCGACAATCAAATCAGTTTTTATTTAAAGATAATAGATTGTGATATGTAAGAGAGAGCATCTCGACCATTTTGGGGCAAAACAGAGGCAATCTAAATTCGTCAAAAGTCAAATACAAAATTTATAGTCCTTCGAGTTGGCTCTCTTATTCAACTTAAATCAACTAGATTCAATATTTGTCAGAAAGTTTTACGTTAATAAATGAACGTTGATAACAATTTTGATATTTTGTTTCGTGTAACTTATTCATAGGTAATTTCCCCACCTGATATCCAATTCAGTTTGTTCAAATTGAATTGGAAAATCAACTTAATTAATTGTAAATTTTTGTTTTGACTCTTACCAAATTCGGACCGATAATGGTAAAATTGCATTTGAGTACTTTTAAAAACACACGTAGAAAATGTCAATAAAAGAAATTCCAATTTCAGGGCAAAAGACGAAAGCACCCTTAACCCATCATGCCCATGAAGGAACCACGTCAGCGCTGATCTAAAGCCGCACTTCCCCAGGAACAAGCCCACCACCCAAGAATAGCAAAGTCAGAAGGGCATATCCGTCATTACACACAACGAGAATGCCTGATGCGGATGCCCATACGCGTTTCCAACAAAGCCCCCCCCCCCACATTATTATATTTTCCTCTCATAAACACCTCAAAATTATTTAAAACATATTAAAAACACCCACTCCACATAATATATTTTCTCTTTTTTATTTTTAATAAATAAATTGAGAATTAATTAATTTAATAATATTGGAGACCTTTTTTTTTTTATAAGAAAGTAATATTGGAGACCTAACCCATTTATTTATGCCCCAAATCATATATAGAAACTCGCGAGATTCGTCTTTTCACCGATTTCCATTTCCATAAAGTTTCCTTCTTTCTTTTGCTCTCTGAAAATTGAACCCTGAAAATATGTCACAGAAGATAGAGAAGGAAGAAACCGAGGTCAAGGTACCGGAAAATCTCCCCATATGCATCCCCCCGCCGCCGCCGACGACGACGACGGCGATTCCGGCTGCCAGATCGACGGAGAGCTCAGATCTGAAGGTTTCGGATTCGTGCGACCGTAGAACCAGCTCCGCTATTTCGCCGGATCTGGTTTCTCCGGTGGAGAAAAAGCAAGGGGGATTGAAGAGACCCAGGGAGGTGACCAGGTGCTCCGGATCGGGTTGCAGAAAGCGAATCGGGTTGACCGGTTTCCAGTGCAGATGCGGAGATACCTTCTGCTCGGAGCACAGATACTCCGATCGGCACGATTGCAGCTACGATTACAAGGCGGCTGGCCGGGAGGCCATCGCGAGGGAGAATCCGGTCGTCAGAGCTGCCAAACTCGTCAAGGTTTGAAGGAAGAAAAACCTTCGCCGGAGGAAAATCATAGATCTGTGGTTTTTTTTTTTTTTTTGGTGGTGTGCGTTTTTCGGTGTTAGCTGAGTCTTGTTTAATTAATTAATTAATTAATTAAATAATTAATTACGTAGAATTCCTCTGTAGTGGTTGGTCGGAAGACGACGACGACGACGATGGGTTGTGTTGTAAATTAGATGAAAAAGTAGGGGCGTGATTGTCAATTTAGGTTTCTTCTTCGTCATAATTATATTATTAATATTAATTAAATGGGGAGTGCAAAATTCTTGCTTTTTATTCCATTTATTGTACTATTATAAATATATAATTAATTATATTTTTTTTTTATGAGGACCATGTTGTTATACGTTGGCTTTGTTAATTTAATATGTTAGGCTGGAATTATGTGGTGGGGGTAATGAAGTAAGAAAGAAATGATGGGGGCGAAATGCAAATAAATGAAAATGCGGTGGTTGTCTTGGAAAAATAGTGGTTACTTTACGTGGCGATTGGTTGTTGGTGGTTGGATTGTTTTGACTGGTTAATTAGGCAAAGGTGGGTGGGGTGGGGTGCATGCTCTTGTGGAATTCAACAAAAGGAAGCAACGTCGTGGTGGGCTTTAAGTTAATTGCACCCTACTCTAATTTTGGTGCATCATTTCTAATGTAATAAATAATAATGCATCAATTATTATATTAGGTAAACATACACTTTCGTATAATAGCTTACAAATTATAAGGAGATTTAAATTTATAGGCTAATTATACGCAACAAGTTCCATCTAACGACTGTTGACAAGAAGGTCCGAACTTTTGTCAATTAGTATAAACTTATTTTCTCCAACCGCTAGATCATTCATATGCATGATTTTTATTTTTCTTTTCATATTCCCCGTTTGATAGAAGTGATAGCAATTGTATAATAATTTTGGTTAAACTAAAACCACCTCCTTGAAGTAAATTGTAATTACAAAATAATCTTTTATTTTTGAGAAATTACATCAACCAGTTTGTAAATGTCTTACATCCACCCCCTACAAAAGGTGTTAATATGAGAAATTTACAGATTGCAAGGGGATATTTGTAATTATGGAAAATGAGGGATTTCTTCATAAACAGACCTTACTTGATCCGGGTGATTGTAATTTACCCTATAATTTCATCATCACTCTCAAATTTGATTTCACTATCAATCAAACCATTATACATAATACATGCAATTAGATCGTTTTGCAATATTGTATTTCAATCTAGGCTACCAAAATGACAAATTAATGTCGACAAGTAAGATATCAAATCAATTAACCATATCAAAAGAGGCCTTAAAATTCAACAATCCATCTTTCCGGTTACTTATTGTTATGAAAATACTAACTTCAGAGTTTGGGTAACTTGCATTTTGAACCCTCAAATTACATCCCATTGACACAAAATGCACCCTTACATCACAAAAATAGCAGAACGCCTTGAATTTTAATTTTCTTGCAGAGCGCACCCTAATCCAATTTCCAGCTGAAAATGTCATCTAAAACTTGATTTGTTAGTGTGTATGGGGGCAGACTTGTCATTTTTCCTTACGTTCCCCAGATACAGATTATAAGCAATACATGTTGCCCTTCTCAAGCAGAGTTATGCCTTCCAACCTGAATCTCATGATGAAATGTTCATGTGCACCGAATGAAAATTCGTGTTTCATACACTCGTAAAGAAGTGGATTATTCGTGTTCAGATGAACAGTAAAATATTACACAATGTAAACTCAACTAACATAGCATCAAGAACAAACATCATACATATGGGAAGATTTGTCAAAGAAGGAAACTAAAAGCAGATTCAAGAAAAGTGCAACATTCAAGATGCAGGTACCATTTTCGAAATTTACCGATAAACAAAGTACAAATACAAGAATAAATACCGCAAAGCAGGAACCAAGGATCGCGCAACGATTTATAAAGAATCCTAGGCATGTTATATCACAAACAAAACCGTAACACAGTCTCTGAAAAAACACGTGGTGTGAAAGGTGTAACTAACATTTGATGTCGAAATCATCATCCTTAGTGTCTTCTTCTCTTCTTCCTGTGCTTATCGTCACTTTCACTTTCACTCTCACTTGACTCAGAACTCGATGATTCAGATTCAGAACTAGAAGAATCAGATCCAGATTCTGACTCGGAGATAGCCTTTTGCTGTTGCATGATGAGCCTTGGCATGTTTTTGAGATACTCTCGTAGATTCTCTGTGATTCCACCAAGACCAATGGAAGTGAAGAAGTTGATAGCAAACCTAGTGTTCTTTGGATTATCCTTTGGAAATATTGAGTCGAACGAGTCTTGCATGGACGGGTTACTTAGACGTTCATTGAGTAAGCGAATTCCAAGGTGCTCGGATAATTCCTGCATCGAAAAGAATAACAATTATTAGGTTCAAACAAAATTTTCAGAAGAGAACACAATAGCTTAGGACTAGTTTAATACTTTAATTTAAGCAATGGAATACGGGAAAAGAATCTTGATGAAATATTTCAACACTGCTATTTAGAGGTACCTGGAAAAGAATCTTGATGAAAATACGGGAAGAAGAAGTTGTATCCTCTTCAGTCAACCGTATATACGACAAAACATTCCAAGGCAAGGCATCTGTGCCGAGTAAATGAGCAAAGAACTTAGCCACATTTCGTAGTTTATTGGTCTCAAGCCGATGGATCATAGAGTACTGCTGGACAAAACACGTCTCAAAATTCTCCTGATGAATTTTGTTTATCATACAAAACCGCTGCCCAAGAAGTCCGTAGTAGCGGAGGTAGGTTCTCTCTTGACTGCAACACTCCAACAACATAATGCACAATTCCATCTGCACATAAGAAACCAATCACAGCAAATGCACACATATCAGGAAATATTTTCAAAAGTTATAAACAGAACGAAATTACATGTGCAGAAAACATCAAAAAAATTATACTGAAACACAAAATTATTGGAAGTTGTCAAAGAAACATTGGGATCATATATTGCAAGATTTTTTTGTCTACTTATCTCCGCCAGTTTTTTTAGAGACACCCTGGAAAGTAAATGTAAAACAACAATGACCCTCTAAAATAAGTCATTGGCGCACTGCAGGTTCGAATGCAACATGATACAGGCTTGTGATGCATAACTACCATAAAAATCTTCATGGATCAAATTCAAAACAAACCAAACTCTAGCATAAATTATATTTAGCGAATAGAAAAAAAAAATGAAAGATTGTGTTACCCACCTCCTGACCAGGCTCCAATTTGATTTTCAATAGCTTATGTCCAGCTTCTTCAAAATCAACACTAGACATAATTGTCAAATAAATAGTTCTTCGAAGATTGATCAAATTTGTCTCCGTCTCGTCCCTTATTTTCATCTGCTCTTCATCTTCTTCCTCCGAGTCTTGCTCATCCTCATCATCTGAATCTGAACCTGCATCTTCATCGTCTGGGTCCGCATCTTCATCCCCAGATTCTTCACCTAGCATCTGCTTTTTCAGTTCTTCATACCGCTTCTCGTTCTCCGTGAACTGCGGATCCGGCTTGAAGATATCTGCAGATAGGGGAATTGAAATATGTAAGTTCCGTGTTAGTGAATATGAAAGTGGGTAAATACAACAAAAGTTGAGTCATACCTAAGGCAATCTCGGGATCTATGTTATCAGCGAGAGATACCTCATGAGTCAATTGATCTTCTTCATCCACTAGGTCCAACTCATCACGGATAGCAGGATGCCCCTGAATGTAGTGCATCAATAGATGAGCTCAAAATTTACCACATCAAATCTAATATGTGGATAAAAAATAATGCAGACATAACATGGTAACTTCCAATTCATGACAGTGTGAAAACTCACCTGAAACTTTGCTTTTCGCAATGCAAAGAGGCCTTCGATTAAGAACTGAACACGTTTATCTATTTCTCCTTCATGAAGAATTCCACGAAATCGCTCAAAGATACCTGTTGAAATAAAAACTCAAATGTCCGGATTATGTAATTCAATAAATAAAAGATATACTGTTTGCAGCGAAACAAAACCTCCCCCCAGACGTGCACAAAACACAAAAACATATTAGAGCAACAGTGTGAAATTAAACATGGGGGGCTAGACCACGACAGCCTGGTATATGAAGTGCTAGACGGCTAGCTACGCAACAATTAATTGAAACTGTAATAGTATGATGTGAACAAAAAGGTAACTGAATCACCTCAAGACATTTTTAAAAAACACGGGTAAAAACTGCCAAAAAAAATATCACAGAGCAATGCATCATGCAGCAATTGTTCCCATCAGATAACAAGTTATATTCTATTTCATAATTACTTCACAGCAGCAGGCTGCCCAACTTCAATCTAGATACATTTAATAGTTTGAAATAAATCTTCATTAAACTGTGGAATGGAACAAAAAATAAATCTAAATTTTCAAAGATTGAGATCCATCAAGAGAGATCTAGAACTTACAAATCAAAATTTATCTAAACCACCAACCAATTACAAAGTGAAACAAAAAGATTAAAATTTAGTGAAATAGGATAGTATATATAGTGTGTATGTGCAAGTTTAGAATCGTAAAACCAAATTAGGACACATCCCATCTACAACACAAAGGGAAGATGAACCAAAACACAAATATCAATAAGCTGAACATCAACAAATATCATGAGTCCTGAAACTCCACCCAATCCCAATTGATCACATAGAATCAGGAACTAAAATTGAACCCAACAGAATAACAACGCTCAAAAGTTAGCAATTAATCTGTATTAGTGGGCACATTGTGCACACAACTTCAGATTATTCCAATTAATCTGAACATCGAATAAAATGGCGTATCACAAGAAACAGACAACAAAATGCTGTACTCACCATGCATTCCACGAGGAGAAATATCCTGGAGCAAGGATCCACATTCAGTAACGAAGCCAACAGCCACTTCAACACTATCGTCAGTTGCCTTATCCAGGAGCAGAGTCAGCAGCTCAAGAGCAATAAGCTCATGAACCACCTGCTGGTTCACCAAGTGTGCGATAAATTTGACTGCGGCAAGTAATTGTGGCTGCCAAGAATTTTATCATAGTACATGAGATCATAATACATTGCCAAAAGACTATAACGAAGCAATAAACCAATGTTAAAGAAAAAGATAGAGAGAAAGCTATGAACCTTATCATTGCGCTTATATGCCCTCTGAAGCTGTAGTATTATCCTTCGCAACAAAAGATCGCCAACTTCAGGAAACTTGGTGTTCACCACAGCAACCAATGCTGCAAACACCTCCGTGAAACCTGGAGACGCCATTTGAGACTTCATGCAAGACCGACAAAACAGACCTCTCCCTCTTATCAGATTTTCTGCAAACAACTCCGGAAGTATATTCTTGATGTTAGTGGAATTCACCTTGTTAACCAATCCATTAATGCTCTTCCTCAGTGCATCCCACGTCATTCTCTGATACTCGACGCTGCTTTTATCCTCGACTTCCTTCATCATTCTCGCCAACTTAAACGGAGGAATATACACTCCACCACTCCTCCCCATATTCGCAACCACATCCATCCCCACATTCGGTTGTACCTTCACTGCATCGTTTTCCTTGCCATCACCATTTGTTTTCAAACCCTTAGCCTCTACTTCACTCTCATTCTTATCCTTCTTGATTCTCCTCTTATCTCTATCACCATTCTCACCGTGTCTCCTGTCTCTTTCCCGATCTCGTTCTCTATCCATCCGCCGCTCTTTCCTATCATCTTCTCTATCGACATGCTTGCTGTAACGATTATCCCGGTCTTTGTACTCCCCTTCCTCATAATCATCCTCACGCCCTCGTTCGCTTCTACGTTCACTTCTACGGCTTCTATCTCCCCTATCACTCTCTGAATCACGATAGTCTTTGTGCCTCCGCCCCTCAACTTTTCTATCACCATCGTTATCTGCATCATGTCGTGATTTTCTCTCACTACCCCTATCATTTTTCCTACTCTTGTGTCCGTTCTCCTCAATCTCATCATCTTGCCCACTTCTTGTTCTCCTATCTTCTCTTTCAGAATCTCGAGCAGGATTCGCATCCCCCCTTCTCTTTTCTACTCTTTCATCATCATCTCTCCCTCTCCTTATCTCCCTTTCGCGCCTGACTTCTTCTTCGGATGCTTCACTCTCCGAATTTCGGCCGTTACCCCTCCTCTTTCTCCTGTCGCCTTCGGAAGACTTAACATGTTGACGCCTGGCAACTCGTTTCTCATCTTCGCTGCTGCTGGAATCAGAATGATGCTTCCGAGCCATTCTTTCGTGAAGATAATTAACTATCAGAAAAACCCTAGCACATAAAAGCACAAAATTATTGAACTTTCACCGGACCGCAAGGCGGCGCTGTTGACTAAGAGATTGATACGCTGCCGGAGTGGCGAACGACGTCGGCTGGGAGGTTGTTTTGTACCGCCACGGACTGAATCGACTGAGAGGCGGCGGAGCAGACAGAATAAAAAGTCTATGGATTGGAGAAGACGGTGGTGAAGGGTTGCCGAGAACCGTCGACGAGGATGAGCCGGTGACGAATCGAGATTTGAGAAAATAGCAAAGGGGGGAAGAAGATGAAATTAGGGCTCAGCGCTATTGGATTTCGTTAAAACTCATCTAATATTTTTATTTTTATTTTTATTTTTTTAGATTTAATATGGTAATTATTCAAAAGGTTTGAACTTTAATAGCGGAGTGACTTGGGCCTTGGCATAGCCCATTCATGTAACAACTAATTTCACTCTTCGACAAAAGTCCAAATTTTTTTTAATCATAATCATAATTCTTTTTCCCTCTAATTTACAAAAAATCAAAAAATAAATCCTAAAAATTGGGGTCCACTTCACGCAAAAATTGAGTGCAACTCAGTCGTATGCGCAACAATCGTCTTCTCCGGTCAAATTAGGGCCCGTCGCAATAGTCGAATTAGGGTGTTAATGTCTTTTTTTTTTCCTCGAAACACCGACCTAATTTACGAAACACCACCATACGCTGCATAGTTTTAACTCCACTACTGATGCAACCCATAACAAAAAACACGGCAACTTCAAAAGATTTGTAGTCGATTTACGTTAATTGGTCATGATTTTAGTATTCGATTTAGGTTAATCAAATATGACTAAATAATTGATTAACGTAAATCAACTAAAAATTTACGTCATCCCCATATACCAACAAAATCGCCGTCCGCGTCGCTGCCATTACAGGTTCACCCTTCTCCTCAACATCTCGCTAGAATTCGAAGTACGAAAAAATTGAACGCAGAGCAACATCGAAACCCAACCACTTGAGGCACTACCCATGTGTTCCTCTCAATCGGGTCAACAAACAAAGGTTGGAAATGCTACCATCACTGCTTCTTCCTCTCTGCCGCCACCAAGAGTCCATCTGTCGGAAGACAAAACTGAAAAAAATGGGGGAAAAGAAACGGAGAATACGACAAAGAGAGAAGAGAGTGGGAACATAAGGAATTCTCAGATTTGAGAAAGAAGAGAGAACAACGTAATAGAGGCGATAAGTTAGTGTTAAGCAATTATAATAAATCATTAAGTGCTATAATGATAGTTTACTTCTATTAATTAGTCAATATAACAACTAAATGAAATTTTTCAAATAAAAAACTAAAAGGTCTCCTCTTATATGGATTTGGCAATGATCTTGCTAAATTTCCTATATTTAATTCATAGTTTCATGTAATATTGTTTTCTCTTTTGTAGATTGGCGTTATTTATTATCTATGATATCGAATTCGAATTCAACATGATTGAAATATTAACCAGACATAGTGTACGCAGTTATTCACATCTAAAGGTAAAAATTGGAATAATATTTTCGATTTACGCTAATTTTGATCCAACTAATTTGTAACAAGATTTTGATTTCGATTTTTCATTTTTCTTTTCAAAAAAGAAGTTGAGTTGGAACACAAATCATATACAAATTCTCGTAAATTTCATTTCGTTACAAGACCTAAAATGATTTAAGACATTATCCGACAACAAAACCCAATAAAAGCCGTTTTCTGCAAATTGTTTTCCCGAACAACTAAATCCATAATATAAATACGAAAAGCTTTCGACAACTTTTAAGGTTACGTTGAGCTATAGAATATGCTTTTTGATGTTCTAATATTTATTTCATTAAAAATATTTACAACATCAATATTATCATGTATTTAACTATTTATATAACATAAAAGTTTTTTGCTGTATTTACAAACACTAGTCAAACTATTAAAAAAAAAAAAACTCATAATATATATATATATATGATATGCATAATTGGGTCAACCCAATGGGCCTACAAATTACTTACCTACTGGGCCACGAGCCCAATATCGAAGACCACTATCACCGAGACCCAATCACCTTCAAGTAAGGTTTGGGCCCGACAATCTCAACTAAGCTATAAATAAAGGTTTGAATTCATTCCTTAAGGTACGTCCTATTAACTGAGCAATACTACAATACGTATTCTCTGGACTATTTCTATGATCAGCACGTCTGACTTGAGCGTCGGAGGGGTTTCCGCCGGATCAACCCCCGGCGTAGTTCACGTGTGTTCATTTCGCAGGTACCTCAGGATCATCAAGTTGTCAAGTTACTGATCTGCTTTGCTCTCCCAGTTTATTTTCTACACCACTCCAGGTGATCTAAGTAATTAGCATCATCAATATATATATATATATATATATATATATATATATATATATTTAAATGGATAAGAATAAAAAAGTCCACTATTAGTTATTTCGGAAAGTGACAAAAAATTTAAATTTCAAAAAAAAAAAAAAAAAAGAATAAAATTACCAACGGCTAGCCAATTTGCCAGTTGCCACCACCTTCCTTCCTGTCTTTAGAATTTCCATCAATACCTCCCAAATACATAAAATTTCAAACATATATTCAAAAATTCCCAGTTTTATTTATTTATTTTTTAAATCATTAAAACAGAAATAAATAAAAGAAGTATTGCATAATAAATTATTATTTATTAACCAACCAATATATCAAACTAATTAATAACAGCTTCAAGTTTTTTCAACTTCTTCAGCCATGGCAGAATCAGACGAGCACGAGTCCACCTTCGGCTCCGTCTTCCCCCCTTCGCTAGTCTATCTAACCCCATTCACTCCCTCAGCCTCGCCTTCGCCGCGCCGACTTTCGAGCTGCTTCACGCAGGCCACCAAGCCGATTCGAGCCAAACGTCAGCTGGCTTGGGTTTCTCTACAAGGCCGGCTCGTCGGAGCCGAGGAAGCCACCTCCGCTAAATCCGTCGATAGGAACGGCGCATTCAGCCCTAGAGAGGCGGCGGCTTGGGAGCTGTTTACCCCCATCCAACGTGTCCTGCTTGTCGCTGTTGTCGCGGCCGCGGCGGCTAATTCGGAGAAGAATAGGCGTATTTTGAAGCTGCAGAAATCTGTTCAACTTAGGGTCAGTTTTTTTTTTTTTTTTTTTTTTCAATTATTGATTCGCATATTTTTAGTGGATTAATTGAAGTGGGTGTTGTTTTATTAAATCATCAATTTCATCGATTTGACTGAGTAATTATGTTTCTGAATTTTTTATTAAGTTCCTTAATAACCTATAACGTTGAGAATCAATCAAAGCATCCTTAATTCATTTATTAGGGTTTTGGATTACAGTTTTGATTGATTCTATTACACTATTTCTATATGTGCTGGAGCTGGACTGTGTACTTAAATGCTCGAGAATGGTACTCGAGCTCGTTCGATTTTTACCTTCGTAAACAAAGAAAAATATTTATGTGGAATTAATGGCTGGGAGTGATTCCCATTTCTGAATTATATGTCCAAAATAAAATTAAGTTACAATGTGATGCGCGTAAATGAGTTTTTGTATTTCATTTAGTTTAATTCAGTAAGTCTCTATGTTAATTCTTTTCTTCCTAAAGATCGCTCGGGTTTTTGTTCTTGCACTGGTTTTTGTGAAATGTCTTAATTTTCTTGAATAAATTATTTTGCAGGATCAAGTGCTCCTAAGCATGCAACAGAAGCTGGACAATTTATGTCAGCAGGTGGATTATTTCAAAGATCAGACGGAATTCGTGTCTGCCGATGATGATGTCACTGTCGCGCAAAGGATGAACTGCAGTTGTAAGCCATGCCAACATCATATACAACCACCAGACGATGTCGTTTTGGTAAATATGCACCGGAGTGTTATTCTCTCTCTAGAGAATAACATAATTTTTATCACGAATATTATACATTTAACGAGACCTAAAATGCAAGTGCTTACTGCTTACTGCTTAATGCCTTTCTTGTAGGGGAATAAGTCTGAATCGAATGGAGATGAGGTGTTTAAATATAAATATAAAATGCCGCTTGAAAATAATGTGGTTGAACCAGATGAGCGTCGCATGTCTGATTTGTCGGATTGGGCTCCTAGTGTCGCTTCTTCGGTTGATATTCAGGTACAGTATGTTGTGTAATTGCATTGTCAGCTATGGAACTTTCTAGAAGCTGTGTTGGTCTTTTCTACATGCTTAAGCCGAATATATCCAAATATTCAATCTGTATATAAATTGAAAAGGAACATAAAAAATGAAATTGTGGTTTCTAATTGGCCAGAGCTTTTCATACCCGTGCTGCTTTTTATGCTTCCTCGTTTTAGTTATCGGTAGATGCTTCAAAATATTGTAGTTGGATATATATATATATATATATATATATATATATATATATATATATATATATATATATATATATATATATATATATATATATATATATATATATATATTAGTTTCATTTTGCTCGAAATGTTATTCAATATCAAAGAACAACTATTAAACTAATTTTAGTTCCAACATTTTTAACATCTATTGCAGTTGGACAATTTCGTAATTGAACACGATATCCGTAACCTACAGAAAGAATGCGAAGAGAAAGATGCCATCATTAAGAAGTTGTCTACTTCTATTCAGTCATCTCAAGTTTCTAGTTCAAAGGTAATTATTTCACTATTTAAATATTTAAAAATAAAAAATTTAAAAAAAAATCCTTTGTTTATCTGTATTTGTGCTGTGCCTATCAGAGGAACGTGGAATTGGAAGATATCATCCGAAGGAAAAATACGATCATCAACAAACTGCGAAAAGACATAATGTTTCTCGAACACAAGGTATTATTATGACTAGTTAAACAAAAAATTAGACTCAATAATTTCAGATATTCTACGATTTTCTAAATTGCTTATACTTATACTGATCGAAAAAAAAATACTCGTATAAGCAGGTGATGAACCTATCAAGACTCCGAAGAAGATCTTCATTCTCGGGTGTAGCAACTGCAAGTCCAGAGCATCCTCCCTTCATGGCAGAAAACGTGCTTTACGACATGGATAACACAACCAGTGCTTCTTCTGATTCGGATAGCTCTCCAGTATTTAAAAGTCGAGAAATCTGTGTCGAAACTAACGAGAAAGCTAAACTCGGTCAGCTGAAAAAATCCTGTGTGAGAAGTCCTCTAAAAGAGCTGCCGTTGAATTGTCAAACACCTAATACAGTACTTGATTTGAAACCGAAGAATATTTCGAGTGGAGAAAATAGAATTAGGAGACGACCTCCTCCCAGATCGAAGGAAGTAAATGCACCGAAGAGATGGCTCTAAGTAAGTATTTTCTTTTTCTTTTTACTTTTAAAAAAAATATTGATTTATTCCAATAGTATTTGATACAATTTATGTAATATATATATATATATTTTTTTTTTTGTAGGGAATCGACGAGGGATGTTCGATGTCAGGGGATTGCAAATATATATATAACTATGTAGGGAAGTTTAATTTATAGGCAAAAAAGCTGCAGAAATTTTAGTAATTTAGCTGATAAATACAACATTTAGTTGTATAGGTAATTTCTATGTCAATTGTCATGGTACTGAATTTTTATGTTTACATATGTTGTTTCGGAAATTTTGAGAAATCGGACGGATCGGGACATATTTAGCACTTTTGAAAAAAAAATCATTTTTTTTTTCTGGAAATGGAAAGCTAATTCCCATTATGTCAAAGAAAATCGGAAAAATCAAAATCGGAATGTTGAAAATGGGACAGAACAATATGTTTCAAAATCGAAAATTATTGATCGAGAATTCCACCCGAAAATTGAGCAGCAAAAGCCAAAAGAAGAGAAAAGGAAGGTTCGTTCAAATGTTCAATCAGTCTTCTAAACTATTGACTTGTTAGTAGCAGACAAGAGTGTAATAAACTTGGAAGTTGAATATGTACCCTACCAATTCGAAGTCTTTCTTTATATAGTTGGTGCTTCGGCCATGTTCTAGAATATTGAACTTTTAGTGCTATCTTAAAATATATACAGTTGAACCTCAATAAATTAATAATTTCAATAAAATAATAATTTCTCTATACCCCAATGCATAGTAAACCTATTAATGATTTTGATAATTTAATATTTTATTAAATTAATAGCATTTTGTCAATCACAATAATCTTAATTTATAGAGGTTTACATAGGTTTGCGTAATTAATGATTTAAGGTTGTGTCATTTAAGTGGTGTCACTGTCACATTAATATTTTAGTGTTTTATATTATGTTTGAATGTTAAAAGGAAAAAGGAGTTGTCAATGATGCATATCTTATAATACATATGTAGTACGGATACGGGAACGTGAATATGACGAAGTTGAAAATCGACATATTAAAAATATAGGACTACATTTATAAGTTCTATAAAACATTATAATGTTTAATTTATATATTTATCGTAAATTATATACTTGTACGGTGTACCTACAAATTATATATAATTACAAGTTTCAATCCGAATTATCATTCCACAAATTACTTTTGGACACATAAATTTATTTTAAAACGAATTAGCATTAAAAAAATATAAGATACTACAAGTGAACATAAGATTTAAGATTTTCTTTAAGCGAATGCAATTCCAATTTTTCATTTAAAATGAGTTTGGATTTTTATGGTGGAAACTCGTATTTCATGTTTTCATTATTAATAGAAACATCCCAAAACTCTTAAATATTTACAGAAATGGCCCTATAATGTTTTCGGATAGGTATCATGTAGTTTTGGTTTCCGATTTTTTTCCAAAACATGGAAACACATGTGAATAGAAGTTTCCGTGCATCATAGGTTAACCTTGATCCAAGAGCAAATTTATTTATTTTTATTTTATTTTTTTAATTTATAAGATGATGAGATATAATGGAAATTCGTGGATCTTTCCCGATGGGAACATTTGAATCAATTTGATATTGAAATCCTTAAAAATATCTTTCTGGAAGGATATTTTTTAAATACCTTGATGGCTTGCTAAATTTATTTAAAAATATGGACCAATAACAGCAAAGTCTTATCATTTAGTCTAATTTAGTATTTTTTGACCCACAAAATTCTATCTTAATTCTTATATAATGAATCAATCGATTTAGCAATAAATATAGTAAGTCAACAAGTTTCATGGACACAATAAGAAACGAGCAGAGCTTTGTTGTGTTGGCAAAGCTCGAGCTCGTCAAGTATTTGTTTTTGGTCTCGAGCATGAGTTATTTTGTGTCTTTTATTATTGTTTTTATTAATAATATTAGAATTTTGTTACTGTTAATTATAATTAAAAAAATCGAAATAAAAAATGACATGTAATTTATTTATTATTTATTTTATATTAATTATATATATAAAAAAATTCGCTAGCTCATGAACAATTAAGAATGAGCTCGAGCTCGACTCGTCAAAAAGCTCAAGCTCGAGCTCTAAATATTAAAGTTCGAGTGAAACTCAAAAAATTTGAGTTCGAGCTTTTATCGATCAAGCGCTCGTCTCATTTAATTTTCACCCCTAACAATAACAATAATAAAATTTATCCAAAAAAAAAAAACTTGTTGCTTGAAATAAATCTAGCCCCACCACGCTAATTCAACTTCCAATCCTTTGTCTCCTCCATTTTTGACTTCCTACCCATCTCTATTTTTCCTCACACACTAAAAAGTGGAATCTCTCTCTCTCTCTCTCTCTCTCTCTCTCTCGATCAACTCTGTCTTCTTCTGTATATACTCACCTATAACTTATAAGAAGAGAGAAAATGGTGCAAGAAAATTATTAAAGCCTCTCAAACACACAAATGATCATTATTTTCAACCAAGCCCTCCAAAATCCAAGAAATTAAACTTCCCTCCCCACCAAGAAAAAAAAAAGAAAAAAACTAAATGCCAATGGACGGACCACCACCATACTCATCGTCTTCATCAGCCGAAAGCTCCCCGTTCTCATCTTCCAGTTCGTCGCCGGCGAATAAAGGCTCCACCACCGCCGTTGTACTCTCCATCGAATGCCTGAAGGGCACCTCAAAATCCGACGAGTGGACCGGCGACATGCTCCAGACCGGCGACATAGTCGAGGAGATAAGGATCGGCAACATGGTTATCAAATCGCCGTTCAAGAACGGGAAAACCGGGGTGAATAAAATCCTGCACGGTTCGTACAAGCAGAAGGAGACGTCGGTTCGGGTCCGGGTCAGGCGGGGACCCGACGAGTTCGCCCAGCTGCAGGCGTGTGTCGTGCCCGGAGACCAGTTCTTGGGAAGGAAGCAGTATGTTTTGCGGGCCATCGACGACCCGAATTACGCCGTCGGGTTCTGTGATCGGACGGAGAGCGAGTGCTTCAACTTGCAAGGTGAGAAACGAGCGAAAAAAAATATCTGACTTTGCTACGTTGACTTTTTTTTCCGTTTTCTTCCCGTTTTCCTACCGTTTGCCGACTTCTATGAATCTGAACAAGAAAACTAAAACACGTTTTTTTGGGAGTTTTGGTTTTTTTCCGTTTGTTTTGCGCAGTAATCGTTGTTTAATTACAATGCGTCCACATTTTTCAATTTTTTTTTTTTATTTTTTAAATAAATTTATGGTTTCAACTACTCTAGCTGCAATAAATTTCTTGTCACTTTAAGTGACCTACTCCAATTTTATGTCAATCTACCTTTACGTTTTGGTTTCGGGTTTCGAGTTTAAGGTTTAAGTTTTAGATTCAATTTCGTCTATTCTAAATTGACGCGCACACACACATATACATGTATATACTTTTCTTTTGAACTAGTTTTTTATTCCGGTTTTACAATTATTCCAAAGAGAAAGTATGAACGAAATTGAAATTAGTTGTTCATTTTCAAAAATATTAAAGGGATTCCCAAAAATACCCTTCTAATATGTCAAATTAGAAAGTGTTCAATTTTCTAATGGTTTATTTATGACTCTATTATGATAATATATTTGTCCCACAATCTAGAAAAGGGAATATAGACCTTTGAAATCAAATGTTTGACGATTGTGTCAACAACTACTTAGGAGAAACAAAAAATAAGTAAATTAATAATTCTAAAAAGCATGTGTAAACCAACCCAAGAGGGCCTGGCCTACACACAAGTTAGCGGTGTCACACATTTTGACCAGAAATATTATGCAAACCAAGTGTTTGTTGAAAAGACTTTCAGATATATATTTACTTAATTTAAATCTAACCTCTTTATTTATTCTGCCACGCGTGGTTTTATGTTCATATGTACTATGGTGGATGTCAATTTTTTGTGTGTGTATTATATCTAATATCGAATTGTGTAAGAATTAATAATGAAATGATTGTGTGAATGCAGCTTCTAGGACAATAAGAATGGTGAGTGCATTGGAGAGCATCTCACTAGAGGACGGGTACGTATCGTACCCGTGGGACCGGAGGATGCACGAGATGCTATCGGTACCAAACTCGAGCAGCTTTTACTCTATATTGTTTTTGCCTAAAGCCTCCGACAATTCCGCTTCTCGTTACAACGATCTCGAGGACACCCTTGCCCGGGCCCACACTTGGATCAACGCTTCTCAGGAATCGGGCGCTCCCATTGTCTTCATGAACATTCAAACCGAATCTCTACTTACCAAGGTATATATACATGTAATAAAAGAGTTTATTGCATTAAGTACCCCTATATTGTACATGATTAGACTTTGTTGTGGTTTTAGATATCGGGGGACACTGCTTCGTCGAGAGTGAACGCGGGGTCACTATCGGACTTGTCGAATCTTGCAAACACGAGCCTATACGGCTTTGAAGACTACCACGGTGTGGACATTGGCGTGGTGAGAGCCGTCCGATTATGGTTCTCACCTCTCGCGGGGGAGATTCCGATCGAGGTCAAGATCAAAGACACTGACACCAAGCTCGGCTTCGCCATTAGCCGAACACAAGAGGTACTTAACTATATTATCCACACCACTTCATTCTTGATTCTTTCTCCACCAATCATAATAATATCATAAATTATTTAATTGGTTATTTTTATAAGATTTTATTTAATCTTTTTCTTGGCTGATCTTATCTTGTGACCTTTTCAGGGATTCATTTACATATCATCGGTTATCCAAGGCAACGACGACGTGCCGTCGTCTCGATCGGGGCTGAGCAACATGCACGAGCAAGCAAACCGTACCTCCCGTCTATTGGTGGTGTCCCGGATATCGAACCAAAAGGTACTGCCGTGGATGGTCTCCACGACAGGCGCGATCCGGTGCTACGACACAGTTTCTCTGAGCCAGAAACTGTCTCTGCACCGGCACACAAGGGTCCCAATCATGATGCACGTGTTCCTGTGGGACCGCAACACCAATTTCGCCAACGTGGGGAGCATCCGGGCCCGCGCCATGTCCACGTGCACACACTCATCCCCCAACGAGATTCGTTTGGCGAACGAGAACAATGACGACCCAGGGGTGGTTTTGCCGCCTTCTTCGGAAGATGTAGAGGGAGATGATGATTCGGGTGGTGGCGATGCGGCGGAGATTAAGCTGGAGAGGGATACTGCTGGGGAGTTTTCTTTCAGGTTCCGTGATTTTGCAGTTAATAAGAACAATTGGTTGTGAGTTATGTATAATGTTTTTCTTTTTTAATTTACATGTGTTTGTCTTGATTTTGATGTGTACAAGAGACTGTAAACTACCAATATGATCAATTAACTAAATTTTAAACAATATTAAAAAAAAAATTAAAGTACTAATTCTAGAATTATTGTTAAAATAAATTAATTCAAATAAATCAAAAAAATAATAATTTTGTTTTGAAATGTATTAAGTGGGCTGTGGGCTAATTTTCAAGGACTCAGTTTGAAATAGATGCTACTAGACGGAATATATTAAAGGGTAAATTACACCCACACCCCTGAGGTATGCTTAAATAACTGTAAGGTCCCTGTGGTATCAATAATTACACTCACCCCCCTGAAAGGTAGTTAAAAATTCTAACGGGATAATGCATTTGATACATTATTCCGATAGGGTTCTAATGGACTATTGGTTTCAGGAAGTGGTGAAGACAACAAAGAGTTATGGGTGATTAAAAATAT
>NW_012195002.1:951996-994413 GCF_000504015.1 Erythranthe guttata | reverse complement strand
GTGTGTGTGTGTGTGTGAGAGAGAGAGAGAGAGAGAGAGAGAGAGAGAGAGAGAGAGAGAGAGAGAGAGAGAGAGAGAGAGAGAGAATTATATTAAAACCTGGAGCATCTTGTTGACATTGCTAGCGCCAAAGACCTTATGGACACTGGCAAACTTGTGCGGGTCGTCTGCCGGGAAATAAGGTGCAAAGACTCTATCCGCCGCGCACCGCCGCCGCAGAATCTTGCACTCTGCGCACGGGGACGCCGCCCCTTGTTTTCTACTACTATCCTTCATCCCTTATATATATATATATATATACCTACAAACTAATGACAACAAACTAATGACAAATCTCTCTCTCTCTCTCTCTCTCTCTCTCTCTAAGTATAAGTATATGGTATTGGTATATATATGTAAGTAGCCCACTAGCTAGGTTTGTTCATGAATCCTTAACACACTATATTTTGTTGTCATTATATAAGTATGTCTGCTTTTGAGGTTACTAGCTCACTTCAACAACATGTTTCTTCTTTTTTTCACTACCTTAAAAAAAGCAATATTCCTGTAAAAAAAGGCATACATATGTGAAGAAACAGAGAGGTTTTATACTTAAATATATAGAGAGTGCAAAATCTTTTATGGGTCCTACCACAGATCAAAGGGGATTTTCTATTCTCATTTTTTTTTTCTTCTTCTTCTTCTATAAATAGATATATGGCACAAGTTTAATATATAAATTAATCGAAATCACACTACCCACTTTTGAAATTCAAAATAACTACAAATTCTTTTTTTTTTTTTTATATAAATTCTCAAATTCAAATGCATATATATCCTTGTCAACTTTGCACGTTCTTAGATTAATTTTTGATTTGATAATTGTGTAGTAATAAATCAGCTACCTAAAGGATGCCCCACTCTCTCTCTCTCTCTCTCTCTCTCTCTCAAATGTCTTCGTCTTTGAAAATTCATGAAAATTTTGTATGATCTAATAGATTAAGACTCAGGTGATTCCCTTTAACACCGAGTGCTTTATTGATTTGACTGATAGTTTAATTAAGGTTAATTTGCATTCACCCCCCTGAACTTCGATATTTTGGAAAGCACACCCTAAATATTTTAACCCATCGGCATATACACCCCCTCCATCCATTTTTTCGTTAGTGGTCCGTTAGTTTTTGGTGTAAAATACAAATCCACCCCAAACCCCTCTCAGGTTCTCGGCCTCGCCGACAAAAAAAATCTTGGTTTCGCCCCTAATAAGGTATGGTAGACCTAAAAATATTTACACGAGAGTTTTAATTCGAATCAAATGACACCACATTTTCTTACTTCAGCTGTTAGATCATCTTTTTGTCGGAATTGATTAATTTTGAGATTTTATTTAATATTGTCTATCACGCGTGGGACAGCGACTCTACAATTATATTTATTGTTGCACTTTGTTTTATTTAATTTAATTTAATTACTTTTGAAATGAATAAAAGATAGCCAACTGAAATGAAAAAAGATAGCCAACTGAAATGATGTGGTTAACTAACCCAGCAGCAGACAGTTGAGGACGCTTTATTACAATAATGACCCTTCGCTTTAATTTTTTTTCTTTCTTTTTTCTCCAAATCCGACCCCTTGAAAAAACAAAAGAAAAGAGAATATGAAATATCTGGGAAAATTACACTTTTCGCCCTTTAAGTTTACATTAATTTCTTATTTGGTCCCCTTGTTCATAATTACATGAGGGAAAATTACACTTTTCGCCCTTTAACAGTAAATTGACGGAAGTGACAAAAAATGGCAAAAATACAGTTTTCGTCCCTCGAGTTTGCATCAATTTCCCATTTGGTCCCATGTTCACAAAAAACACATTTGGTCCCTCATGTTTCAATAATTCAACACTTCTATTCATTTCCGTCAATTTTCCGTTAAAACTAACGAAATCAAGTGTTTGTCCATCACTGCCTTAATTGAAGGACTAATAGGTAAATTGACGGAAATGACCAAAAATGCTAAATTATTGAAACTTGCGGGACAAAATGTGATTTTTGTGAATATGGGGGACCAAATATGAAATCGGTGCAAACATAAGGGACGAAAACTGTATTTTTTCGACAAAAATATTAAATTGTTGAAACATGAGGGATCAAATGTGTTTTTTCTAAACATGAAGGACCAAATCTAAAATTGGTACAGACTTGAGGGATGAAACTATAACGTTCTCTGAAATATCTATGGTGAAATTGAAAATTTGTACCTTGTGAACCGCCTTTTAACGACAAATTTTCAAGTCCCCACCAAAAAAATAATATGACTTGATTGGTATCCCACGAAATTATAAAAGTGAAACAAAAAGCAAATATTTATGGGGGCTCAATTTTGTTACCATAACTAGTAAAATTAAAATAACCTCCATATTGGAAAATAATTAGTTATTATATTAATTATTCTTCAAATATTTTTAGACAAGCTTCTAGACTACTTTCAATTTCACCTGCTTTCTTAAAGTTGAATTATAGTGCTCCAAACTTCAAAGAGACAAAGGGACAGTGCCAGAGTCGGTATAGGACCGGGAGCCATGACCCCCTAATATTTCTCAAGTCTTTATTATTTTATTTAAAAATATATATATATAAAATCCTTTATAATAGCATTAACGCCCGTTCTCAAGATTTAAAATCTTGATTCCGCAAATGCAAGGGCACATTACATATCCTTAATTGAGCCCGACCTATTCGAAGTCTGATGGCTCGCACGATTATATATTTTCATTGATTTGAATGATTTCAATTATTTGCTCTGATTTAAAAGGGGATTAAGGTTTTCATGATATATAAATAGACTAGTTTTTAAGTTTTCTATACATATTATAGACTTTAATAAGTTATTTTATCATAATCTGTACAATATGATTTCATCTTTTTATTTTAATATGGATTACATGCATGAAAATTGTTATATTATCGCGCATTAAGTAAAATTAGTCTACTCGTTCATATTTAAGTATTGAGTATTTCTTTCTCCAATTAATGACAAAAATATATTAGAATTATAATCGAGATATATTTAAGTCCAAAAAATACATATGATTGAGTTTAGTCATTCTATTAAGCTGGAAAAAATTATGAGCCAGGTTTGAACTCACTATGGTTATTACTTATTAACAAACAATTCAAGTTTTTTCTTTTCATTTTGAAAAATGAATTCCAATTGCATGTTCTAATTACAGCCCCACCTAAAAATTGTCTTTAATTAGAGGAATATTGTCACACAAACTTAGCATGTGGGTTGATTGTATTATCCATAATCTTTAATTAATATAATCAAATTATTCTTAATTAAAGTGCTCCAACATAATTGGGAACTTTGAGCAATATTTCACATTTTGAGGGGCCTCCTTGTCCTAAATATGTTGCCATGCAATTTTTATTTATTTTGTATGTATTAGGAAAGTGACAAACATTGCCAACAAAATAATCCCATTTATCCATTAGCATGCGAAAACTTGTTCATGATTTCTTTACATATATATAAAAAAAAAAGTAAAAAGAAAAAGAAAAGAAAATAAACAAATAAAGGTAATGGAGTCATTCATATATAATTCATTATTATGTTCATTGTTATGTGGGAGATAATTGCAATTACTAGAAACAAGAGGGAGGGATGTAATATATAATATTGCTAATCACTCCTATAGTTTTAGAAATATAACTTTATGGCATAGTAATTTGATCTAAGAAAGAGTTGCATATAATTTACTAAATCACATATATGTCATCTTTTAACGGTTAGATAATTCAGAGGGTAAATTACAACCACCTCCCTGAGAAAAAATATATTCACGAACCCCTCCCCCCCTCTCGTTATCTTTTTCCATAATTACATTGAGCTCTCCTGCAGTTTGTAAATTTCTTACATCCACCCCTACAAAGAGTGTTAACATAATAGATCTACAAATTGCAGAGGAATGGACGTAATTATGGAAAAAATGAGGGGTCTTTTTTCGTAAATAAACCTTACAATAACCGAGTCACATTTGCTTCCTCAAATCACCTTGCCTATGCATGATTCTCATGAATGATGAAACAAAAGCATTACTTTCATAGTATTTTTGTTAAAAAAGAAAAGCAAATCCTAAGAAAATAGATTCAAAAAGAAAAGCAAATCCTAAGAAAATCTATTAAATTAATTACTAAAAATTTTGTGGGGCGGTGAAGTAATTAAGAGATTGTTTAATTAATGATGGAAAATGTCATTAATTAATTAATTAATCAAGGATAAGTTTTTTATATTATGATTTAGAAGAGATGGACTGCATCACTTGTCACTTAGCTTGTTTCTTGGTCATATTATATTAAACAATTGTTATGCAACATTAAACTCCACTAATATTCTAAGCTTTGTCTTCCTTAATTTTTTTTAAAAAAGAAAAATATAATATGGTTTGACATCATAAAAGATCAGGATAAAGATTCTGCTTCAAGTTTGTCTTAAAATAGATTTTAAAGTAAAATTAGAAGATACAGTCATAGAAAATAATTACTCTTTACCTTAGGGGAGGTAGTTGTAATTTATCCTAAATTTCGAATAAATTACAATCACCCTCATGAGGTAAGGTTTATTTACAAAAGCCCTTTTTTTCATAATTACATCCAACTCCTTGCAAATAGTATATATCTTACATTATAGTAGGGGTGGATATAAGAAATTTACAAACTTCAGGGGTTGGATGTAATTTCTCAAAAAAAATGGTTTTTTTTGTAATTACTCTTTAACTCAGGGAGGTGGTTGTAATTTACCCTAGATTTAAGGCTAAAAGCTGAAAAAACATTGGGTAATTATTTCCACTGTTATACTTAGCAAATTACGGTCACCCCAACTATGTATTGTCTTACACGTCAACCCTTACAGTCTCAATTTGTCTAATGAATGAAGGGTTTTTTTTCGTAAAACAATACATAATTGAGAAGGGTGATTGTAATTATCCAAACAAGATGAGTTTTTTTTTCCCTGTAATTTAAGCTAATTACCTCATGGGTGGCTGTAATTTGCCATTATTATATTTCATAAGCCTGCATCTAAAACAATTACAATGTTTAGACTAAAATATTGACAATTAGTTGTAATACTATTTGACTTTGTAATTAATTACAAGAGCTTCATGATTAACAGTGTCAATAGTAATGCACAAAACTTGTGCAAGACTAATCAGGATTATGTTGCTCACAAATTAAGCAATTAATTTAAAATTCATAGAAAATTCTCAATCTGTTAATTCTATAAAAAAAATGTAGAGTTATTTATAAAAGATTAGATAACAATTCAAAATATTTGTTTATATTGCAATGGATATCATACAATGTACATATTCATCTGTTCATAGATCGAAAAATGATAATTTTTTTAATTCAAGATCCTATCTTTGAAATCACATCAAACAAATTGTTGTATCAGACTTCAAACCAGTTGACCTAATAGAATATTGGTCTCGATCAATAACATATCAAGTTCAATCAAACTTATCAGACGAGGATCTGTTGTTTTTTTACTTACGCACAATTTTATTACATGATAATTATTAATTACTGCATGCAACAAAATTATGAATGTGGAGACCAAACTTTGTTTAAATCCCTAATTAAAAGATGAGAGAGCATAACTTAATTAAGCAATGCAGCCCATACATGTTTACTAGGAATATTTGTTACAAATAATCATTTCACAACTCCTTTATTTATTTCTTTCTTTCCTTCTTATTATTTTAAGCTAACACTAACATATTATTTTCACGCCCATCCCGGGCGTGTATGTGAGATTTGGGAGTTCGAGAGTTTAAGAGAGAGAACAATTTTTTGATTAAACGCTACTCGTAAAATTAGTCCCGTAAAATTTATTTCAGTATGACTATTCAAACCCTCATGTTAAAGTCAACTAATGCCAAATCCAAAATGTGAAGTCAGATATTATCACACCACACCAACAGAGATGGCGTCCTAAATTTTCTAGCTAAATAAAATTCTTTCAGACAGTGAAATATAAACACTAGAATATACCAATAGAAAACATTCAATTATGCTCACTTTCACATTTTATTTATTTATTTATTATTGGACGATAAGATGTCTTTCTCGAACATTACCAAATTAATAATGTGGTGGTTTTCAAGTTAATTATTTAAAAAAATAAAAAAAAAAAAATTGGTAGTGGTAATTTTGACAAGGGTGGAGTTGATGTGGAAAAACGTATGAGATCATCAAAGATTCTGCGTATATTTCCTGTCTGCCAAAAACTTTGAAAAAAATATAACAATTTCTTCATTTTCCAAATGTTCCATCAAATCATATTCAATATATATATATATATATATATATATATATATATATATATATATATATATATATATATATATATATATATATATATATATAAAAATATCATTGTCGGCTAATTGAACTTGGAACTATGCAACAACGCCACTTTTTGTATCTTGTTTTCTTGCTGCAAGAAAACATTACTCACACAAGCGAATGACAGTTTGTTAGATGCTACACACGGTGAACCTTACCGGGTAAAATAAGATCTCACTATACACGCATAGGTAATTACCCGCTTTTGCACATGTGCATCCATATGTATGTGCGCATACGTGCAAAATTACATTTCATGACTTTAAAATTTACCTTGAACACCTCCTCCTATATATATATATATATATATATATATATATATAATGGCTCGGATGAAAATTGAGGTGCCATGGATCTGTAGTTATCGTATAAAATGGATGAACATCTGCAGATCAGCACAGCATTTTCGACTGGGAAACGACAAGCAGTGATGACAGCTGGAACAGTCAAACTTCAAAGAATTACATATCCGGGTATGGAAATGGGATCGAGCAGCATAACGGGGTGTGATGCAAAACATAATTCCCGATATTTTTTTGTTAATTTTACATGATATAATTTTACAATTGATTAATCTTTACAGGACTTACGAACAATAAAATGGCAGGATTTTCGAACACGATAATTCATAATATAATAGCAACATGTATGATTCAATCACTTAAGGATTGCTAATAAACAACATTTAACATGTAATCTATATCTTGTAAATGAATTTTAATAACCAAGGTTCCAAGTACTGAAGAATAGGCTTTCCATGAGAAATTTATTAGTTAGACGATACCCGTTTTAAACTAATGTGCACATTTGAATATAAGATAGCCGAAAAGCAGTAATTTCAAACAAATCAAAGTGAGCATATATATACATACATACATACATACATACCTTAGTTCCAGCCACAATGGTACCGTTGAGAGGGTGAGCTACACATGCAGTAACACTTTCAGACAACGACAAAAATCTGTTTTGTTGCCTGTGCGGGCTGATTGCTTTGTCAGTGCTCTGTATATCCTCGCTAGAAGCAAGAAATTTGAAAATTAGCAGTAGCGTTAAATGACAAAATGTACTGCTAAATAACATTAAACTAGATTTAAATAAGCAAATTTGTTACAAAGCCTCAACTAAATACAATCTGACAACACAAATACCTGAATAACTGATGAAGTCCTGAAAAAAAAACTTACTTGTAATCGACGTGACAATGGGAGGTAGAGTCTGGGTAGAAATCCAAAAGATAAATGCCATTGCTGGAAGACGATCCAACAACGTAAATCTGCACATAAGCTCAAAAATAAATTATACAATAAATCTACAAATAGAATCCACGAGGAGAGGATCTTCAAACCTAACGCTTGCTTGATGAATGTTTTTATTTGAACATTCCTTGAAGTGATTACTTGTTTATAACGTTATGAAGCTAAGATGGAAGTGAAAAGGAAAAGGCACTGTAACGAGATTCTATAGACTCTTTTGAATCAGACAAATCTTGAATGCAAAAGAAAAAGTTCAATTTGAAAAATAAAATCGTAATAACTTATTGTATTTGGTTCTTGAAATTATCAGTATTCAGTAGATTACCAACTCTAAAGCATCCATAGACATTCTAAATGTCTACATCTCTAATTTATTCTATGTTGTTTTTTCGTTCTCCTCCTGGGAATTAGTAGATTGCTTGTCTCAAAAGAAATCAAACGTATTGATTTAATGACTTACCGAGTTCATAGGTAGCCAACATGGCTTTTTCGCGTATGAGAGATTCGCCAAATCATTGGGCTCATCCCTAATTCCTCAAATTAACACGAAGAGTAAGTTGACAACAGTCAGAAATGTTTAATGATTAATATTCAAATGACAGTCAAAATTAGGAAAGTTCAATGTACTTACAACCACGGGGGTGGAGGACAATGAATGTGTGTCACTTGAAATTTGTTGGTGTCCAGAACACCTGACCTGGAACCAATTTGCAAAGCAAGAAAAGATGGACATGTCATTCCAAAAACAATGTAATTTTTCTTCGATCAGAAACACGAAGCTAAAGAATGTCTTCTACACTAAAATATATTGAAAGTTGCAGCTATTCCTGAATGCTGCTAATTTTTTAGAACAAAAAGATTACTAGAATATGCAAATATAATTATGTTTCGAAAAATTTAACACACTTCCCTTCGATAATGTTTATAACAAAAACCAGAGAAACAGTACTAACATAAATTTGTAAGCCCATTATGAAGAACTTACCATCCGTCATCAAGATGAAACGCCAGTTGGTAAGGGCATGTTGGATCAATGTCAATTGAGTGTATTTCCTTTGACACTATATTTGATTGTGCCTGCAGAAAAATGAGTATATGTAGTCAACTGTGGCCAATAATGTCTAGAAGAAGCAATATGACCCTTGAGTAGATCACGATTCATCTGAAAAAAAATCAGTATTTTATTATCATAAAAAGTAGCACAATCATAAAAAAATTGAATGTTGAATGTGGTGACTGCCGTAACTTAATAAGGATTTTGTCAAAATCTGAACTGAAATGGCAGAATATTGCTACGTATAAATTATATATTAGAACACATAATCTGTTAATATGAAAGTACCGGGATCATACCTGCACCAGGTTTGAAATGTTACACTTTTATATATAAAAAATCAGCTTTATTAATTCCAATTTTATGGAATTGTTGTGCTAATAGACATGAAGTAAATAGGACAGTGGGAAAGACTCTAAAATTGCAATGACACGTACTTGAACAAATTTAATGAAGATCGAAACTGGAAATTCTCACAGCTTACTTATCAAATGAACATCCTTCCCGTTATGAAATGCATCAGACCACCAAGATCACAGAAAAATAGGAATTCTGTATATAACTTTCACGCAAAAAAGCACATCCCCGACATCAAACTATGCTACCGTTACACACCTCTCGAATATATAAAAGATACGTAACTAATGTAACTAGATGTATAAAATATAAAAATGAGTAAAGAACGTAGAAAACTGTAAAAAAAACTATGCCATGTTCAGTATAAACAGCAAATTAAGAGACTGGCCAGCAAATTAAGAGATAGGATTGCATACCTTTAAGGAAGATATTTTCTCAAACTCATGTGCCAACTTCACCGATGCCAAGGGAGAAAAGGATTCCTGAATAAGTGAAGTTCATGTCATAGCTAATGGCCTAATATTTCATAATGAGTAACAATAAATGCTTTGTAGAAGAAGATAGAACTCTCTCCACCTCATAACGATTGTCTATATCTCATTTTTTACTGTCCCATTATGCTTTTCCTGTTACTAAATATTAAAAACAATTGATTTGATTGCTAAGTAGGACGTCTCCTAGAGTTAAGAATTTCTACATTTCATCGTAATATTATACAACTCTTATAGAAAATTATCTACGCAAGATGTATTTGTAGCATTATTGAATTTCAAATTTACAAACTTACTAACATTTACAAATAACTGAATTTTGCTAGAAAAAAAATTATGTTAAAATCTCTTTCTTCTTATGAAAAGTCAATCCAGACAGTCTCATACATGATGGTTTAGAATTCATGTTCATCACATACAATTTAAATGTGAATCTTATTTAGTTGAAACTTAGTGCTGATTTCCACCTTTCATTAGACAATTCGGCTAAATCAGTGGGAAGAAACACTGAAGTATTAATACCTCTTTATGGTTTCTGAAAGCAGTATATGATCTTCCTCCACGTATGTCCCACATAAATATATTTCCCTGCTTGCTAGCTCCGTAAACAATCTACTTGTTCAACAGAAAAATATGAGACAAAAGGTCCATCGCTATTGATGTAGATGGTTAGAAACTTTTCTTATTTTGTTTTCAAGCAACATGATTTGATTAAGAATTACCTCATTATCCCTACTTAATTTGATGCTATTAAGTGAGCAAGGAGAATTTGTTGTGAGTTCCAAACACGGGAGATCACCAACTCTTCTATCCCACACATTAATTACACCATTAGTATCAGAAGCGAGTAACCTATTAAGGCAGGATCAAGAAGAAGCACAGAAAGAAAATGAGAAGCTCCACCAACATTAACAAATTAAGAAAGAAACAACTGTTAGAAAACAAATATCAAAATCTACAACAGTTAAACTTTCGACTTTTTTAAGCATCTTTTATTCAATATCTGTGTTACTAAATACCACGTTGTGAAAGGTCTATGACCTTACTGTTTTATTAATATTCCTTTCTTCCATTAGGTGAAGGTTTTGTCCCATTACTTTCTTTCTTTGGTATTTCTTTTTGAAATCTCGAAACTTCCTCATATCTGTAGAATTTAGAGTTAAATGTCTCGTGTTCTAGATTCAACGTATACACTATACAGCATGGCCTTTCAACAAAAAAAAATGTGAAAATAAAAAAAATCCAAAGAAAATTGACTCTTGTAATAAACCTTGAATTGTCATCAGAAGAAAAGGCAATGTCAGAAAAGCCTCTGTGAACATTGATCCCATGAACAGTGATGTTGGGTCTCTTCCTGAGCACCTGCAGTGAAGTACAAGAACACGAAAAGTTTATCACGTAGAATGGTTGTATATCTACTTGGAAGAAGGCAACATAAAATGAAAATGAAAGATTTCCAATACGTAATATAACGGACTAATATACGGCTTCTCAAATTAATTCATATATATGTGCTCCATATTGAAGGGTTAACATGTAAAAGAGTAGTAACTATTTTGGCATTCATTTCAATGATTTCTTGTTTCATACTAAATGGATATTCTTTACCTTTAATATTTGACCCACATCTACACTAATGAAACAAAATTGAGTTTAAGCCAAGATGCAACTCCGGAAATATACTAACATTGTATCTGATTAAAAGTCATAGTGCACTAAAACAGAGGATAGGGACCTTGCTAAAACTGTTTCATAGACAAGCACAGTCCTTCAGTAACTTAATGCAAAATATGCAAATCGGATTACAATTTGCTGTGTATATACGGATTTTTACTGAAGAAAGTAGAAAAATTTAAATTACTCACTTCAACCGGTTCAGATGAGATATAGCCAATGTCAAAAATATGAACTTGACTGCTTTTCATTGCAGTACATGCAATCTGTGATGAAAAAAACAATAACAAGTTAAAATGTGAAGCAACAAGGAATAAAAATGTTAGACAGTTAGCAATTATCGATAAGATAATAAATGGTTTGAACGTGGTACTCTTTCTTCAAATAGTAAATTAGGTAAATGAAGCTCATGAATAAAGTGTCAAGCGGCAACACAACATCATACATAAAACGATCTAACAAAGTAGGCTGCAAAATGCCAAGCACTTTATTAAAAATGACATTCACAATGAAGAAAAATTCAGACCTCATCTTGATTGGCGAGGTTCCACCGAATGACGTCGAGTTGTTGGCCCGTAGATATGTGCAGTAACTGCTTTGTTTCATCTTCTTTAAAATCTAAAGGGTATATAACCATTCAAAAGAATTAGTATATGAACAATATTATAGCTCCTTTGGTGCCATGATGGTAAATAACCATATCACAGTGAGATAACGGAGAATATTGAAATTACGAGAAAAAAACTTAAAACTCTTACATAACATTCTTCTAAACTATAGACTAATATATTTAACGGATACCCAATCAAATTCCATGCTGATAGTTAGACTCGTTGATATTTGTAGCACCACAAGAAACTAGAAAGCAAAGTGAAAGTTTTATTTCTTTGCTATTTTTCCATATGGACTACATGAATATGGATACTGGTAGCAAACTTTCTACATGAAAAAAATAAAAATAAAACAAACAAACAAACAAACAGATATTCCAATTTCTGAATGGAATAAAGTGCCCCAACCCACAAGTCACAACATGTTTAAGCATAGAAGCTGAGGCTAGATAGTAGTAAACTTCTTACACGTCTAATTAAAGGGTCAAACAACAAAAGATCCATACAGTAATACTGCATCACCGTGTCTCAAGATGAATTTGTATGTACTCCGACTGATCCAATTTTTATGTACAATTACAATTGTTGATTCATGTTGGAAATGTTTGCCATTCTAAGTGTAAAAGAAAATGCACTCAACCATTATAGTATCCTTCTATAACAGTCGTATCTTTCTGCACCAAATGATCAGCAAAACTTTGCTAAAAAATACAGAGAAAAGAAAACGAAGCAAAATTCTAATTGATATGATTCATTACCTGGGCATTGAATATTATCAAAGTCATGCACAGTTAAGCACCCTGATTTTGTTACTGATGCCAAGTACACACCCTACGAAAACAAGCAATAATACATAAATAAATGACTTCTCCAATAGTGTCGACTAAAAATACATAGAAACCATCTATCGTAATCAGAAAACAATGTGATGCACGCCATGAATTTTTATGCTTCCACTACATCAACCTCAGAGAAACAGCAAACTAATTCCAGTTTTAAAAAATATTTCTATGACTACTTTTTAGCTAGTTTTGATTAGAAGCAATTTCAGTGCCGCCAAGGAGATGATTGATTACCTTCTTAGTAATATACTACGTATCTCAACAATACCAAACCCTTATCCTTAATGCAACAACTAGTCATGACCTAGTTAGTATAATCTGAAATGATGCAACTGAAGAAATTTAAAACATCGAAGAAACATTAATAAACAGCAGTCAACTAATGAATCAACCGTAGAATAATTCTTACTCCATTAAATTTGTTCAGATCCGCACTTAAGGGTTTATCTGTTGTTAACCACAGCTCTGCCTGTTATCAAGTATGTTGTCTCTTTATTTTTATATTTATTTTTTTCTACACTACAACATGAAGTGAGCAAACTAAAAAGCTAAAGGGCTAGAAGAGAATAAGGCCTCATTTCCTTCAAATAACTTACTCTTCTTTATGAATCGCTCGTCTATCCTACACTATCTTTAACAAGCATTTTAATAGTTAAATTATGTGAGACAATGATTTCCTAGTTCTTCAATAAATTCACTAACCAAATTGCTATTTAGCATAGCTAACTAAGAGAAAATGCTAATTTACAAACCAGTTATTTAAAAATAAATCAACCAATAAGCAATTTCCCGTCACCTTGGAGTCAAATTCAAGTGATGAGACACCCTGGCTGAAAAAAAACCCAGAAAAATAAAATCAGAGTGAGATGCATACACCTCAGCTCAAAAGGGTGTAAATCAAATAAAACATATTTTCAGAAAAAATATGTGTGTACATATAAACGGAGAAGCATTGAATAAGAAAGGAAAACCAACCCTCTAGCTGTACTCGGGCTATCGTTCAATCCGTGGTGGATAAACCAATCAACCTGTCGAAAAGACACAACTCGGTAAATAATTAATTTCATCAATAATCATAACATATAAAATTCCAAAAAAGAAAAAAAGAAAACAAAAAGGGATATGTCAATAAGAATTTCATACGTGGGTCTGGCATGGTTGTCCATTGACATGATATCTATGAGGAAACACTCCAACCTTTTTAGTACACATAATAAAGGTAAAATTAATTAGGCGCAATCACAACAGTGAATTTTCACTAATTTACATAATTAACAGCAAAACAAATTTGATACTAACCTCGGAATATGATTGAACTATGAGACTGGACAAATAGTGCCGATAAGTCGGCTCGAATTTTCCGTTTAATTCGACGAGACTTCTCTTCCATGGACGCCTGCAGAAATTCCACTGCCTTGTTAAATTATAACCTATAAACAAGCAAAAAGGAAATTTTCAATTTAGGGTTTCGGTTGATTACCTTTTTACGGATTTGAGTTTCTCGGTGAGTGGATTTACAGGTGCTAAATATTTTTCCATGGATTTTACGCGCGCAGGCAGAGTTCTCGCTCGTTCCTGGGTTTTTCTTCTCCCACTGAAATGAAACTAGTACCATCGGTTTCCCGCCATTTTTCTTTAGCCTTTCTGAGATGTACGGCTATGATTACTCTACTGGTCTGATAAAATAAATAAATGGAAAAAGGAAATATTATTGGGCTGTGTTTGCAAATTGGGCTTTTTTGAAGGTCTTATCCGTTAAATCTTTTTTGGGTTTCAACTCGATAAATTAATAATCCCGTTTAAATGATTAGTTTGGTAATTTAACGTCTCGCTGAATTAATTGAATTTTGATAGTCACGATGATACGATATATATTTAATATATCGTATATTTATTCATTAGTTATTATTTAATTATTTAATATATATTATTTAAGTATTAATTTAGTTAGAGCCGTAGGCTTAATGATTATAAGATAGATATTAAGTATTTTATTAGTTTAGGTAATTATCTTTCCTAGTTAGATTAGGATTCTAGGGTTTTATTCTCTTTAAATAGTCGTATTGTGCTAGGGTTTTATAATGAAGAGAGAAATATTAAAGAATAGATCTTACGTTTCGTAGGAAATATTTATGATACTCGAGAGATCGCATCAATTGGTATCAGAGCGAAGTTGCGATTAACACCAACGCTTCGTTAGCAAGGCAGCGATTACATCAAAGCTACGCTGGAGCAAAGTTGAGATCACATCAAAACTTTGTGAAAATCATGATGTCCGAAACAAGACGGTTAGAGCGATTGGAGAAATCCGTAGAGAGATTACGGATTGATTTTCAGAAATTGCTCGAACAAAGTCACAGACGACGTCAACACCAACACAAAAGTCGAAGGGACCGCCGCCCATTACCGCCAACGCCACCGCCGCTGCCGCTGCCGAGCCTATCGCCGGAGGAAGAGGAAGAGGACGATGATGATTTTTTCAAAGAGCCACCGCCGCCGCCGCTGCCGAGCCTATCGCCGGAGGAAGAGGAAGAGGACGACGATGACTTTTTCGAAGAACCCCAATTTTTTGTGAGTTCGCCAGAAGAAGAGGAATCGGATTCAACTGAGATGAAGTGGGACGAAGAGCCGAAAGAAGAAGAATCGGAGTCAACCGAGATAAAGTGGGACGAAGACGAGAAATTAACCAGAGAGGAGAGCGAAGAGTTACTATGGATATTGGGAGATTTCCATGGTGTTCAAAAGAAAGGAGACGAAGAACCGATGGTCAGTTTGGAGGAGACAAAATCTACAAAGACGATTGAAAAATTTTATTTAACGGGAAAAAGATTGAATATTTTCGCTAAAGTAGCCTTTGGAATTTCGTTGGATCAGCATGAACAATGTATTAAAAAGCTCGGTCGTTCATCGTGTTTTTCGGAGTCAATCGGGAAACAAGTCAATGAAGTCAAACATAGGTGGAAACGCAAAGGAGAGGGATCAAATTAACTCAAACCTTGAGGACAAGGTTCATTTCAAGAGGGGTGGTTTGATACGATATATATTTAATATATCGTATATTTATTCATTAGTTATTATTTAATTATTTAATATATATTATTTAAGTATTAATTTAGTTAGAGCTCTAGGCTTAATGATTATAAGATAGATATTAAGTATTTTATTAGTTTAGGTAATTATCTTTCCTAGTTAGATTAGGATTCTAGGGTTTTATTCTCTTTAAATAGTCGTATTGTGCTAGGGTTTTATAATGAAGAGAAAAATATTAAAGAATAGATCTTACGTTTCGTAGGAAATATTTATGATAACTCTTGTTTATTTTTATTATTAATTAATTATAATAGTTTGTTTAGGTTTATATAGATAGCCGTGAGTTTAGTATTTAGGATATATATTAAGTATTTTATTAGTTTAGGTAATTATCTTTCCTAGTGAGATTATGATTCTAGGGTTTTATTATCTTTAAATAGTCGTCTTGTGCTAGGGTTTGATAATGAAGAGAAAAATATTAAAGAATAGATCTTACGTTTCGTAGGAAATATTTATGATACTCGAGAGATCGCATCAATTGGTATCAGAGCGAAGTTGCGATTAACACCAACGCTTCGTTAGCAAGGCAGCGATTACATCAAAGCTAAGCTGGAGCAAAGTTGAGATCACATCAAAACTTTGTGAAAATCATGATGTCCGAAACAAGACGGTTAGAGCGATTGGAGAAATCCGTAGAGAGATTACGGATTGATTTTCAGAAATTGCTCGAACAAAGTCAGGGACGACGTCAACGCCATCACAAAAGCCGAAGGGACCGCCGCCCATCACTGCCAATGCCACCACCGCCATCACCGCCGTTGCCGCTGCCGAGCCTATCGCCGGAGGAAGAGGAAGAGGACGACGATGAATTTTTCAAAGAGCCACCGCAGCCGCCGCTGCCGAGCCTATTGTTGGGTGCTAAATACCAACACGCAAGTGTACGTATCGCAAACAAGTAGTAAAGTAGACTCGTGAGAGTCGGATGTCGATCCCACAGGGAATACGCAAATTATTTAATCCTAAGTACCAAATCCTAACAATTGTGATTTTTATCCAGCCTACGCAGGGTTGTCAATTTAATCAATTAAACAATTAAACTAATTAAGAAAGCAAATAATCACGAGAAAATATCAATATAAAACGGATCTAGGATTTTATCTTCCCCCTATGCGATAATTCTTCAACCAATTAATCTCCTATCATGCAAGTTACGATTCTCGATTATTAACCCAAGACACGAAATTATTCATAACCAGCTGTCGCTGCGCTATAAACCTATTATTCATAAAAGATTTACTATATGTCTATGCAAACCTAGTATAAATAAAGCATTAAATAGCAAGTCTCGTAAACGGCTACCTAAGGTATTATCTGTATGTCTACGATAATACATGCAATCAACACACGCATTCGGTGAAAAACTACTCGAAGGCTCTTCTATCCCTGTTCTAATTATTAAAACGATCTGTCAATCAATTCTAACAATAACAAATAGCAACATAAGTTAGCTACGCTCATGCACTAAATACGATCAAAATAGAAGAAATAATCGAAGAATTAAACTTGCATAAAAGTAGAAAAATAGGTTCGAATCACCACATAGGGTTCCAATAAAATCCTAGAATAAAAACTTAGCTACTCATGTTCGTAACGAAAAGCATAATAAAAATACGGAAATTCATAAAAATCAGAAAAGAAAAGGAAAAAGGAAACTAGGATGAAGATTCGTCAAGTCTTCGTCTTCGTTCTCTTGCTCCTCGATTGCGTGTAGAAACGATAAAAACTCCAAATAAAAATAAAAGGTAAAAGATTTAAGATCCGTCTAATTGTGTGCTTGTGGCCTTTAAATAGGGTGCAAAAGTCTAATAGGGCGGGTTTCCTTGTATAATTGAGTTCCCTTCACTGCGCCATCACGTCCACCCGGACGGCCGTGTGAGATTTTGAACTAAAATCCGCACGGCCGTGCGGTCTTTAATTCTCCAGATTTCTGATTTTTTCACTTTTGGCCCACTTTTTCTCTGAATTTGCAGTTTTCACCCCAAAAGTTGCCAATTCTTCAATTTGCACCTAAAATACAAATAATAGCCATATTAAGCACCAATTATCGTAAAAACACATCAAAAGCTCCAATTAAAAGGTACAATTAAGTGTATAAATATACACTTAACACACCCCCAAACTTGAACTTTTGCTTGTCCTCAAGTAAAATCAAATTAATAGCACAAAACAAAACCATACATCTCCTTACATAGATCGATGGGTCAACTTCGCGTTTTCAGAACTTGCAATTATGATGACAATTCATAGGTATTCGCAAGCTTAACATTCAACGGCACTTAGTCACTCATTATTACCAAAAACCACAAATCATACAATTGCTTCAAGTATCCAATATTTGCAAGTTAAAGATAGAAAGAATTTATACTTACATGCATATATTTGACTCCAAATACTCACCAAATTATTCTACTCAACTAATATTGAACAATAAGCTCTTGGGATCATTGGGACTTTGTGGCTTTCAATTGTTAGGCTCTTTGGTCCGAGGTAGGTAATATGGGAATGTGTGGCTAATTTTCTTGAATTGAGGTGATTACGCCAAAAATTGAAAGATAGGCGTTGAAACAATGAATTCACCTCTAGGGACTTAAATAAACTCGGTTCTCCAAAATTCACACGTCAACACTTTTGCTTTTGAGTCAATGGATCGAGTTTTCAACACACTTCAACACTAGTCCTTATTTCTCCCTTCTAATCTGTTCTTCTTCTTCTTTTTTTTTTTTTTTTTTTTTTTTGAATCGAAGAATTTAGATATATATATAAAGATGCACATATATATATCCATAGTTTTTTTTTCTTTTTTTTTTTTTTTTTTTTCGAAGAAGAAGAAAGATTTTATAAGAATTTTCGATCGACCTCCAAGGGATAATTATTCAAAAATCTCCACTTTTTCTACCTTCTACATATTGGCTAAAAGAAAGAACACCTTTTCTCTGAGGCTCAAATCAAGGTTCTAAGGATAATTTGACAAAAATGGTAGGCTTGAAAGGCTCAAACGGTTCAAAGAAGGCCCAAATCATATCCCAAATTACTTACTACCAACACTTCGTATCGTAAATGTCCTAAGGTGAGATTTAAAACCGAACAAAGCATGATTGAGCACAAATAAATTCCAAATTTAAAATGCAAAACATTCAACCAAAGCAAAGCACAAGGTGTGATTCCTAGCAATAATTCACTTCTACGTTCCGTTGAATCGAAAGCTAAACAAATACATACTCCTTATCAACATAAAACAAGTAGTCTCATCATCAAACATTGACCATCTACCATCATCATAGTTCATCGATGCATCGAAAAATATTTTTTTTTTTTTTTATTTTTTTATTTTTTTTTTTCGTTTTTTATAAAACGAAAATAATAAAACGGCAATTAAAACAAAAACTAAAGCATGCAAAATAAATAAAAAAAACACAGATAAAGCGCACATAAATGAAAACAAGTAATCAACCACCCCCAAACTTAAAATTCACATTGCCCTCAATGTGATTCGCCCGGAGTTTAAGGATAGAAAACACATGTTTAATCGTCGGGATCATCGTTGGGTTGCTCACCAACTCCACCATGTGCATGAGCATCATCCTCCTCGTTATCCTCCAATAGCTCGGGTACCGGCTCAAGAATCGGTGCGGGAAAATCGTCGAACACCTTGTGGGCGTTCTTGGTGGAATGGGTTTTATTTTTTTCGAGAAAATTGCACCGTTCTTGAATCTCCCTGCGCAAATCAACAACAAACCACCTTGATTACGTAGTATATGTGTGTAGTTGGTAAATTTTCGGTTAAATTTGTCAAAGAAAAGGGAAAATTTCGAAAAAGGAAGGCGAGGGTTCGAATTGGGGGAGAGAGGGGATTTGGGAATTATGGAATTTTTTTTTTTTTTTTTTTTTTTTTTTTTGATTCGCACGGCCGTGCGAAATTTAGGTGAAAAATCCGCACGGCCGTGCCATTTCTCATAATAGGGCAGTAGCCTCTTCAAATTTCGCACGGCCGTGCGAAATTTAGGTGTAAAATCCGCACGGCCGTGCCATTTTCCAATTTTGGGCAGTAGCTTCCCCGAAATCTCACACGGCCGTGTGAGATTCCTGCCCTTTTCTTGCACGGCCGTGTGAATAATTGCAATTAGGTTCCTGCAAAATAAAAACTTCCTATTAGTGCCCCTAAAACTTTTTTTTTTTTTTTTTTTTTTTGGTTTTAAATAAAAAAAAAAAAAAACTAACACTAACAAGATAAATAAATAAAAACAAAAATTAAAAGAAAATAAAATAAAAGAACGAAAAACGAAAGCTCGGGTTGCCTCCCGAGAAGCGCTAAGTTTACAGTCTTCAGCCGGACTTTGTCTGCTTCTTTGTTCAAGCTAACGTGACCGAAGTCACTTTGCGATTGAATTCCTCTCCCCAATAGTGCTTGTTTGGTTCTTTCGGTGGCCACATTCACCTTGCACGTTCATCATTATTATCACCCCAACTCTTTTGACTGTCCCTCGACGGAGTTGAAATTGGGCTCGCACAATAAACTTGCTTCGTCCGACTATCTTTTCCGCCACCATCGCCTGCACTCAAAGATCCTTTCCCATGGTCTAAGATCAAAGCATCAAAATCGTCATGATTTGTAAAATCCACAAGATCTATAGCATAACAATCATTATCATCACATGGATTTTTATTAGCGCTAAAAACGTTAAATTTTACCGTTTGATCATGCACCGTCATTGAAAGATCACCACTAGCACAATCAATTAGAGTTTTCGACGTGGCTAAAAACGGCCTTCCTAGAATTAGAGGTATCTCCCTATCTTCATCTATATCAAGTATAATGAAATCCACAGGAAAAATAAATTTATTCACTTTCACTAGCACGTTCTCTAAAATACCTTTTGGGTAAACTAAAGACCTATCGGCTAATTGAAGGGTTATAGCCGTTGGTTCAATTTCACCTAACCCAAGATTTTTGTAAATGGAATAAGGCATAAGATTAATGCTAGCACCTAAATCAATGAGTGACCTAAAATTTCTACCTCCAATAGTGCAAGGGATAGTGAACTTACCTGGATCGCCGAGTTTTTGTGGAAGGGGCCGTACAAGAATTTCACTGCATTGCTCCGTGAGTTGGATGATCTCGTTCCCTTGCAATTTATTCCTCTTTGTCACGAGCTCCTTGAGGAATTTCACCCACTTTGGCATCTTTTGAATGGCTTCGATAAACGGAATGTTGATGTGGATTTCCTTCAGCTTGTCCAAGAATCCTTGGTGCTCGGCATCTAGCTTCTTCTTTTTAAGCTTTTGGGGGTATGGGACTTGAGGGACTCGCGAGTTCACTGTGGGTGATGGTGGTTCATTGCGAGTTGCTTCTTTTTCCTCAATCACATTCGGCTTCTGGATCACCGTGTTTTGCTTCTCCTTTCGTGGGGCCTCCTCCAATTGTCTCCCGTTCCTTAAACTCACGGCGTTGCACTGCTCGACGTTGTTCTTCCGAGGGTCGTCCGTGTTTGATGGCAGTGCTCCCGATGGCCTCGCTGTTAGTTGGGTTGCAAGTTGACCCATCTGTGTTTCTAAATTGCGGATGGAGGCTTGGGTGGTTGTCATAAATTGCGCCAAGATGTTTGCGAGATCTCCTCCTTGAGGTTGGGCTTGAGGCGGATTTTGGAATCCGGGCGCTGGTCGTGAATAATTAGGCGGTTGACCTTGAGGTGGTGCTTGCCTTGGTCCTTGCTGATTTCCTCCCCACCCAAAGTTAGGGTGATCTTTCCATCCGGGGTTGTATGTGTTGGAGTACGGGTTCCTCTGTTGTCGGTTGGTGTCATGCACATAATTCAGAGACTCCGTTTCTTCTACGTGCTGGTTGGGAACTTGGACCGCATGGACTTGCTGAGTCTGCAAAGCCGCTACTTGCTTCGATAGCTTCTCCAATTGGGCTGTGATTGCAGTGACTCCGTCTAACTCCAAAATTCCTCCCGTCTTGACTGTTCCGCTATTCGACCGGTCCGATGCCCGCATGTATTTGTTTCTAGCGATCCGCTCCAAGAGTTCGTATGCTTCGTCGTAAGTCAGACTCATGAACATGCCTCCAGCTGCAGAGTCGAGCACCGTCCTCGAGTTGTCTTGCAGTCCATCGTAAAATATTTGCAGTTGGCGCCACTCTTGAAGTCCATGATTCGGGCACCTCCTTACTAACTGTTTGAACCGCTCCCATGTCTCGAACAATGCTTCACCGGCTTCTTGTATGAAGTTTTGAATTTCTCGCCGGATTCTCTCAGTTTTTGTTGGGGAGTTGTATGTGTTCATGAAGAGTTGTGCTAGCTGGGCCCAAGACGAGATGGAGTGCGGTGCACGAGTTTGCAACCATTCTCGGGCTGCTCCTTGTAAAGAATGCTTGAACAGACGGAGTTGCAGTGCTTCGGGTGTTACTCCGTTCATCTTGTGCGAGTCACACGTCTCGAGGAAGTTGACCAAGTGGAGGTGTGGGTCTTCATGAGCCAATCCGCTGAATAAACCATTGTTTTGAAGCATCGTGAGGAGTCCCGCTCGAATCTCGAAATTGTTGGCTTCAATGGGGGGCTGCTGGATGCTTGATTGAAACCCATTAAGCGTTGGGACGGTGTACTCATGCAGTGCTCGTTGACGAGGCGGTGGATTAATCAGCTGGCGTTGCTCTGGCTCGTTGACGATTTCTCTCGCCACATTCGGTGGGCGCCTTTGGTCACCTTCTCCACGATTATTCTCGTCTTCCATCGTTGCTGGAGTGGTTTGGGCTAACCGTTGATTTCTCCTGGCTTGCCTAAACGTTCGCTCAATTTCGGGGTCAAGAGGTAGCAGGCTCGTGTCGTGTCCTCTTCGCATAAAAAAAAGTACCTAAAAAAAATAAAAATAAAAATTAAATAAAATAAAAAAAATTGGCTGAAGTAAGAAAAATTGCTCAAATTTAATATTAGGATAAATAAATAATTTAGCCGTATTCCCCGGCAACGGCGCCAAAAACTTGTTGGGTGCTAAATACCAACACGCAAGTGTACGTATCGCAAACAAGTAGTAAAGTAGACTCGTGAGAGTCGGATGTCGATCCCACAGGGAATACGCAAATTATTTAATCCTAAGTACCAAATCCTAACAATTGTGATTTTTATCCAGCCTACGCAGGGTTGTCAATTTAATCAATTAAACAATTAAACTAATTAAGAAAGCAAATAATCACGAGAAAATATCAATATAAAACGGATCTAGGATTTTATCTTCCCCCTATGCGATAATTCTTCAACCAATTAATCTCCTATCATGCAAGTTACGATTCTCGATTATTAACCCAAGACACGAAATTATTCATAACCAGCTGTCGCTGCGCTATAAACCTATTATTCATAAAAGATTTACTATATGTCTATGCAAACCTAGTATAAATAAAGCATTAAATAGCAAGTCTCGTAAACGGCTACCTAAGGTATTATCTGTATGTCTACGATAATACATGCAATCAACACACGCATTCGGTGAAAAACTACTCGAAGGCTCTTCTATCCCTGTTCTAATTATTAAAACGATCTGTCAATCAATTCTAACAATAACAAATAGCAACATAAGTTAGCTACGCTCATGCACTAAATACGATCAAAATAGAAGAAATAATCGAAGAATTAAACTTGCATAAAAGTAGAAAAATAGGTTCGAATCACCACATAGGGTTCCAATAAAATCCTAGAATAAAAACTTAGCTACTCATGTTCGTAACGAAAAGCATAATAAAAATACGGAAATTCATAAAAATCAGAAAAGAAAAGGAAAAAGGAAACTAGGATGAAGATTCGTCAAGTCTTCGTCTTCGTTCTCTTGCTCCTCGATTGCGTGTAGAAAAGATAAAAACTCCAAATAAAAATAAAAGGTAAAAGATTTAAGATCCGTCTAATTGTGTGCTTGTGGCCTTTAAATAGGGTGCAAAAGTCTAATAGGGCGGGTTTCCTTGTATAATTGAGTTCCCTTCACTGCGCCATCACGTCCACCCGGACGGCCGTGTGAGATTTTGAACTAAAATCCGCACGGCCGTGCGGTCTTTAATTCTCCAGATTTCTGATTTTTTCACTTTTGGCCCACTTTTTCTCTGAATTTGCAGTTTTCACCCCAAAAGTTGCCAATTCTTCAATTTGCACCTAAAATACAAATAATAGCCATATTAAGCACCAATTATCGTAAAAACACATCAAAAGCTCCAATTAAAAGGTACAATTAAGTGTATAAATATACACTTAACACCTATCACCGGAGGGAGAGGAAGAGGACGACGATGATTTTTTTGAAGAACCCCAATTTTTTGTGAGTTCGCCGAAAGATGAATTATCGGATTCACTTGAGGTAATTTGGGACGAAGACGAGGAATTAACTAAGGAAGAGAACGAAGAACTACAGTGGATATTGGGAGATTTCCATGGTGTGCAAAAGAAAGGAGACGAACAAGATTTGGTGACTTTGAATGAGCCCGGATCTGTAAAGACGACTGAGAAAAATAAAAGCATGATATTGATTGTGAAGGAGATGAAAATTGAAAAGGCAATTGAGAAGGTCGATTTGTCGGGAAAGAGATTGAGAAATTTAATTCGGGCAGATTGGTTCATCTTTCGAAAAGAGCTCGATTTTTCATCGTGTTTTTTGGAGTTAATTTGGAAGCAAGTCGATGAACAAATCGATGAAGTCAAACATAGGTGGAAACGCAAGGGAGAGGGACCAAATTGACTCGAACCTTGAGGATAAGGTTCATTTCAAGAGGGGTGGTTTGATACGATATATTAATATATCGTATCACACGACTGTATAGATGTTTAACTGTAATTGTTTTATATTTTTTTTATGAAAGCGAGATGATAATTTCATTAATTAGGATCGTAATTCATGACATCACAAATTTTAAAAATATTTTTGTTCGACATTTTTAAAATTTTTTTGCGTATATTTGGTCCATGTAAACACGAGTTTTTTTTTTTCAATATGTCACTTAATCAAAAGGAAAGGAATTGATAGAATTTTTTTTTTTTTTTGGTTTTATAAATAAAGTAAATGATGGAAGAAACAAGATGTGGAAATCGGACGGAACGGATCGAAAATAGCTTTTTCGAAAAAATATCATTTTATTTCGAAAGTTAAAAATGGGTTCCGATTCCCGTTTTAAACAAAATCGAAATTCAAAAATTCATTCCAATTAAAAATGGGATTTTCATAAAAAAAAAAATCAATTTTCTTTTCCAATTTTTCCAACGAAATGCAATAAAACCACATGTAGGAAGAACAAAATGCAACACAGAGTTTCTTAAAAAAAAATGAAACACACTGATTTATATACCAATTATTTTTTTTCCAGGATTTTAGTTTACCTGGTCCTAATTGGGTATTTATATTTATCATATAAATTATATTACGGTATTATAAAATATATCATATATTACTTTCTATGTGTGTGTGTGTGTGTGTAAAGAGATGATTATTGAAAGGTGGTACAATATTTATTATTTATAATTGAGTTTGATTAAACCTAGGAAATTCGTTGAACCCGTGAAAAATGAGATGGAAGTAGTCAAGTTTGTAGGCATGCTTGTCATGAAAAGCTATATATATATATATATATATATAGTGAGGATGAACACAAAACAATAGGAATATACTTTTGGCATTACCAAACAATCAAGACACGACAAATGCCTACTAAATATTCGAAACAACATATTTTCCCCTTCTTACTTACTTTTGCTTTTGGAAAAATCTCAGATTAATTAATCTCTAAGTTTATTATTAAGAATGATAATTGAAAACCATGCAATTAATGCAATCACCAATTCCCCAAAACAAATAACAAATAAAATAAAATTAAGGGGTAGTGTTCTTCACCCGCATCCACCAAATTACGAGTCAAAATTGAAACCCACCAGTATTTGAATGCTTTTCGTCTTTAATTATAGTGGCAAAACAGTAAATTGCTAATCGACAATCAAAGAGACAATGCTGACCTATATAAAGTTTCTCTTGTGCTTCGCCCCAAAAGTATAAGAAACTTTGGTTTTGTAAATGATATACTCGATAAAATATAACGGGTGATCTGGACCATTGATTTACATATAATAAATAAATAAATAAATAAATAAATAAAAAAGGAAAATCGGTATATTGAATAAGGGGCAGTTGTTTTCTTTAGTTATTTCACAATTAAGCAAATTTTAGTTCAAATTTGCTAGCATTTCACCCATAAATTACACAATTCCCCAAGCACAAACAAGTTGTAATTATTCCTGAGTATCTCATGAAAAATGGAATAATGCCAAAATAAATAAATTATAGTTTGTTAATTGGAGGTACTTAGCGGCGAAGGTTCTTCATACTTCATAGCTAGGGTTTTGTGAACAATTATTTGGGTGCATAAAATAAAATTATTGGATGCAAATTGCAATTGCTAAACCACCCTAACCTATCAGCCACCGATTATTACTAATTAACTATTCTCTACCGGGGACGGGGCTATACGGTTATTGAGACGCTATACTGCACCAGATAAGTATGTGATTATGTGCAGATCAATGATTGATAATTATTCGGTGTATTTTATCGGGTGTAGCATCAAATAAACTGGGCTACACCTACCAAACCAGGGATGAGGGGATCAGATTTATTTATCTTGACGAAATTAATAAAATTGATTGCATATCTTATCGTAATTATAAAAATAATAAACTTTAGGGCGACAGTAGAAGAAAAACCTAATGGTATATATATTTGTATTTTTTTTTTAATTATCTCTTCTAATTTTTTGAAATTTAAAATTATATTGCGTCGAACTTTAATCTCCTATTTTCAGCTATTTTTCTTTAATCGTTTCGTAATGAAATATTTGAGTCTATATCATTCATAATAAATCGGATAGCAAATAGTTATGGAATCCTAATTCACTACAAACATATATAATTTCTTTTCTTCTAATTAAATTTTCTTATTAATAACACTCACCAACTTAAAATCCTTCATCCAGGATTAGAAAGGGCAAATGAAGATATTCTATACCGACACAATCTTCCTAAACTTAGAGAAATTTAATTTTGAATATTGAATATTATATTGCTCATATTTGTATTATATATATATATATCAATAATAAATAAACAAAACTCACGAGCCAAATCTCAGCTATTACAAAATGAGCATAATTTTTCCTATTACTTGTTATTGTCATGGATTTTAAATATTTGTTTTTTAATTTTAAAATATTATGCCGTACAACATCGCACGTGAAGAAATACTAGCGTTTGATTAAAATTCGACACATTTGTATGTGTATGAATAGACATGTAGCACACCCTAACATTACATTATTAATTTCCTTTTATAACTGATAATGATCCAAATTATTACAATAATGATGGGACAAGTAGCTAGAAAAGCCTTAACAACTGCCTGCAATCTAGTCAATTATCTCAAAAGCAAAATAAAAATAAATAAATAAATAAATAAATAAAAAGAAAAAGATTAGGTTAAGGTGTGATGACAGTGGAATGTCAATGAATTGTTGAACTGTCTTAAAAAAAGATGACTGTATATGTTAAGAAAAGATTGTTAAAAGTTTTATGCATGCATTTCCCAGCTTTCTGCTTACCTTATAAAAAAGAAAACACCTTTTTCTGTGTTTTTGCATGACTATTTAAATTGTATTTTAAGTTCAATTATTTATTTCAAATTATTATTTTTAATTAAAAATAAATAGATGATTTAATAAGACCATGTTTGATATTAGATATATGATGTATCATCAAATATTAAATGTTCGAATGAATTAAGGGTCTTACCCTCAAGCACTAGATTGCAAAATGAAAATAATATGATATTCATGATGAAAACCAAAGATAGACGGAATTAGCCCTTCTGGAAAAATTCCGATTTTTTTCGAAAGTGAAAAATTAGTTCCAATTCCATTGCAACAAAATCGAAAAAATTGGAAATTGGAACAAAAGAACTTGTTCTAAAAATCGGAAAATTTCGGATCGAAAACAGCGGAATTCGGAAATTTTCAATTTTTGCTCACCTTAAATATAAAATTCATAATAATATTGATATTTTAATTGTAATATTCGAAAAAAAAAAGAAAAATTGGAATTTTTTAGAATTATTTTCTGAACTTTAATCGAATCGGAAATCGAAATCTTGTATATATTCAAATTCTGGTTGAAATAATTTCGGAAAAATTGGAAGTCGCAATTTCGGAATTGGCATTAAAATTTATTGTTCCAAAATTGGAAATTTTGGATTCGGCATTGGCGGGAATCGAAAATTCCTTACTAATTTCCCTAAATAATATGTATGAAAGGCAGTCGAATTTATCAAAGCACACCTAAATGTTATAGTTAAATTAGGCATAACTGTTAAGTGTATATTTATACACTTAATTGTACCTTTTAATTGGAGCTTTTGATGTGTTTTTACGATAATTGGTGCTTAATATGGTTATTATTTGTATTTTAGGTGCAAATTGAAGAATTGACAACTTTTGGGGTGAAAACTGCAAATTCGGAGAAAAAGTGGGCCAAAAGTGAAATAATCAGAATTCAGAAGATTTGAAGACCGCGCGGCCGTGCGGGTTTTAAGCTTATATTTCACACGGCCGTCCGGATTGACGTAGGGGCGCAGTGAAGGAAGTTTAATTACACAAGGAAACCCGCCCTATTATATTTTTGCACCCTATTTAAAGGCCAAAAACACACAATTAGATGGATTTTTTATCTTTTACCTTTCATCTTTAATCTTTTGTTTTTATTTTTCATCTTTCTACACGCAATCAAGGAGTACAAGAACGAAGACGAAGACTTGACGACTCTTCATCATAGTTCTCCTCTTTTATTGTTATTTATAGCTTTTATGATTTTTCGTATTTTTATTATGCTTATCGTAGAGAACATGAGTAGCTAAGTTTTTATTCTAGGATTTTATTGGAACCCTATGTGGTAATTCGAACCTATTTTTTTACTTTTATGCAAGTTTAATTCTTCGATTATTTCTTCTATCTTGATCTTATTTAGCGCATGAACGTAGCTAATTTATGTTGCTATTTGTTATTGTTAGAATTGATTGACAGATCGTTTTAATAATTAGAACAGGGATAGAAGAGCCTTCGAGTAGTTTTTCACCGAATGTGTGTGTTAATTGCATGTATTATCGTAGACATACAGATAATACCTTAGGTAGCCGTTTACGAGACTTGTTATTTAATGCTTTATTTATACTAGGTTTGCATAGACATATAGTGAATCTTTTATGAATAATAGGCTTATAACGCAGCGACAGCTGGTTATGAGTAATTTCGTGTCTTGGGTTAATAATCAGAAATCGTAACTTGCATGATAGGAGATTAATTGGGTGAAGAATTATCGCATAGGGGGAAGATAAAATCCTAGATCCGTTTTATATTGATATTTTCTCGTGATTAATTGCTTTCTTAATTATTTTAATTTAATTAGTTAATTAATTTGACAACCTTGCGTAGGCTGGATAAAAATCACAATTGTTAGGATTTGGTACTTAGGATTAAATAATTTGCGTATTTCCTGTGGGATCGACATTCAACTCTCACGAGCCTACTTTACTACTTGTTTGCGATTCGTACACTTGCGTGTTGGTATTTAGCACCCAACAATAACACTAGATGACTAGAATGGATTTAGAATAAAATAATTATTATATATTAAAAAAACATTTTCCCAAAGAAAATAACGTAAAGGGTAAACCACTGTGTGCATGTGAAGGTTGACAAAATAGTGGTTGCTTTTTGGGGGAGTGGTTAATTAAGAAAGTTGGTATAATTAATTATAATTAATTAATTAAAATAAATTTGCTTTGCCAACAGAGTAGTTAAGGGGAGCCACCAGCCTATGAACATTCTATAATCCTACCTGGAATTCCATATATATGACGTTATTGATAGGATCGGCAATTATGTCAGGCCTAACTGAAACTCAATGGCTCAATCCAATTATATTAGAGTCGATCCTAATTTTTAGTGAGTCACACCGAATTTGAGCAATTTTATTAAACTCAATTCATTTATGAGCTGAGTTTTAGCCTACTATGCCTCAATTCAAATAAGGTCCTCCTGATTAAATTAATAATTAAATATATAATACATTTATTATTTAAAAAATATGGCTCAAGATATAAAATATATATCATAACAAATTCATATATTTAAAATACACATGTTGATAACTTTAATTTTTAGAACTATTTGTAATTTTTGCCTTTTCTTAATTTAATTTTATTATTTTTAATTTTCACTTGTGTCATGTGGGCAGAGAAGAAAATGAAAATACATAAGGAATTGGAGTTTTCAGTCCCTACATCACCTCTTTCAGCCAACTCTTCAATTTGGACAGCTCCATAGCCATGGACCATTGCCCTAATTGCTCTCTCTTATTTTACATATATTCATTTTTTATTAAATTTATATTATTATTCCCTATTTCTAGTCCTTGAAAATGTTGCATTTATCATTTATTGAATAATACAATAATGTGACGGTTATAGGAAAATATTTGTTTTAATTTGAAGATGCTACATACGGTGAAATACATCGGGTAATTCTACACATAGTATGACACACACATCCATGTGTATGTGTATCCATGTATATGTGTGCTTAGTGAATATTTATTTGTATAAATCAGTGGTGCAAGACCAGCCAATGTATTTCACTAGGTGTAGCATCTCATATATCGGAAAATATTATATGTTACATAGTTATTTTCCATATTTTTTGACTTCGAAAATAAATAAGTTGCATGTAATAATATATTAACTATTTATGTCATGTGCACACTAAATGTATTTTGTTTTAAGGCCAATTACAACTACAATCATTGTGGCCATATATCACTTTATACAAGTGAAAGAGGAACACTCCTATTTTTCATGTGTCTTATTTGAAAAATGTAGACAAAGCATGACAAATTATATGATTACTATGTTTTCTCATGTTCCATTTGAAATTTGAACTATAGTCCAAACCCATGATGCCATCCAATATCTAATAGGAAAATAAAATGATGAGATACATAGAAAATTAATATGGTAAAATCTTCATATATATATATATATATATATAGAACGAATAGTTCAAATTCATAATAATAAATCCATCAGACTTGTTTTCGTATGAATCTAGTATGTGATACGTTTCAAATCGTAAACTCTCATCATGACTAAGTTTTCCTTAGTCTTGTGATAAGTAATTTGAATTCATCTCACTTGGAGTTATTTAAAATTTCTTCATGAAATCTTCCCATTCAAATTGAAATGCAAAAATTACTTCAAATTAACAAGCAATATGATTGTTCAATTTCATGTACATAGATTGTACAATCATGGCTAACATTTATACACACACACACACACTGGATTTTCCCTTGAGATGTTAATGGTGGGACACAATTGGAATATGCAATTATGGAACAATATAAATATGTCAAATTATCACTAAAATAGTATTTTGCTCATAATGTATAATGTGCATGAACAATAACAATTATGATTCATATTACCAAAAAAAAAAAAATTACGAGGGCAATTTGGTAATAAACCACATTGTCATGCCCTTGAACAAAAAGCAGGTAATAAAACTAACACAAAAACTTCACATGCACTCATTCCAATTATTATTCTTCCTTCACATAATTTACAAAGACAAAAAAATCATTCCATTTTGGATATTACCAAACGCAATTTCTCTCTCTCTAGTTTCTCTCTCTAGAAGAAGAAAAAGTTTACTTGGTTCTCCAGAATCCATCGCTGGATATGATATATGATCTACTCGTCTGTACAATCCCTAAATCCAACCGTTGGATTCCTTTCTCCCCCATCACTTTTGTTGTTTTCTTCCCTATTGTGAATCTGGATAAAAAACACACACACACACACAGTGTAACTAACTACTACTACTACACTTTCTCTACGACCTTCGTTCTGAGCTGAAACATATATTTTAATTTATTTTTTTGTATGCACGTTTTGCTCCGTCGTCTATGGCGGATATCTATCGAGAACACGGCGACATCGGGAACAGTGGCCACGGCAACGGTGAAATTAGCCGGCACGAAATTCAATCCGCCATTGCCAAAGCTGTGGAGCTCAGAGCTCTCCACGCCGCTCTGATGCTGGGAAACAGCCCCGCCGCCGCCGCCTCCGCCGCCAGTATCAGGTTCCCGTCTCCTTCCCCAATTTCTCGCCATGCTTCGCATTTATCTGCCCAGGATTACCCTGTTTTCACCCCTGTAAGTATTCCCCCCTTTCCCTATTTTTTTTTTAAATTAAACAATTGATTAATCAAGTAATTAGGTTTGATTTTCAGCTCCATTCTGAGATTAATCTGTACCTCTTCACATTAATTAATTTAAGCTATAGAATAATATAATTCAGTTTCTGTGGCTGAATTAGGCGATTTTCATTTATTATTGTACCATTAACTGCAAGTTTTCTTCAATGCTGAACTGACATATCCGGAATGTTCTACAGAGTTACGACGACGAACCGTTGCCGGGATACCAACAGCAAATTGCAGCGGAGAACCGAAACTACTCCGAGAGTTGGGGGGCCCACACCTTAGACGAAACCGATTACAGAACAACAAATGGATCTTCGAGAAAAGCATTCCCGTATTCGGATTCGACCAACTTCGATCCTCATGTATGCCCTGCAGCAGAAGATCAAAACTCCACAGTAGGTTCTAATGCTTATAACAACAGCAGCAACACTAATGCTGCTCTTCACAAAGCTTCGCCGGGTCCCGATTATTATTCCAAGTCGAGGCGAAATAGCATGGGCGACATTCAATCGATTTCGTCCTGCAACAATTGCAAGCCAGCTGTAATAATAAGTGCCGATCCGGACGGGCTCCACAAGAACGGTAGAAAATCGAACATTGTTGTTCCGTTAACGGATTCGCACTCATCTCTTCACCCACAGCCGAGAAACAAGGGGCTCGGACTCTCGTGGCTGTTCCCTAATCTGAAGAAGAAGAAGAACAAGAACAAGAATGAAGATTATTCGCCCTCGGAAGAATATTATCCACAAATTCTCAAGAAAGAGCTAATGGAAGCGAACGAGAGCAGAGATGCGGCTTTGAATGAGGTTTCGGAAATGAGGTCTTCGTTATCGGAGCTTAATCAGAAGCTGGAGTATCTCGAGACTTACTGCGAAGAACTCAAGAAGGCCTTAAAACAAGCCGTGCAATTCAAGATTTCCGATCAATTGCCCGTCGAAAAGCTCGTAAATATTCCTCACAAGAGTGGAAATGGGGAAAACTCGATGCCCGTGAGCGAGGAAGTAATGGTTGAAGGGTTCTTGCAAATAGTATCGGAAGCGAGATTATCGGTGAAGCAATTCTGCAAGACTCTAATCGGACAAATCGAAGAAACGGACCCCACTTTAATCGACAACTTGAACTCGCTCCTTCAACCGTACAAACTGTCCCTCGACTCGAAATACTCGAAAGCAGTGCTGTACCATTTGGAAGCCCTCGTAAACCAGTCGTTGTACCAAGATTTCGAGAACCCCATTTTCCAGAAAAACGGGGCAACAAAGATACTGGACCCGCAGCAAGACCGCTTAGCCCGATTCCAATCATTTGTTGCTTTGAGGAATCTCAGTTGGAACGAAGTGTTGAGAAAAGGGACCAAGTGTTACAGTGAGGAGTTCAGTAAGTTCTGTGATCAGAAGATGAGTGGGATCATCGGGTGTCTAGGGTGCACTAGGCCGTGGCCGGAGCAGCTGCTTCAGGCGTTTTTCGTCGCGGCAAAATGCATATGGCTGCTCCATTTGCTGGCGTTTTCGTTTAATCGGCCTTTGTGTATTTTGAGAGTCGACGAGAATGCGGTTTTTGAAGGGAACTATATGGAGGATGTTTTCGGTGATAGGCAAAGAACACAGGGTGCTCCGAGCAGGGTGAAGGTTATGGTGATGCCTGGTTTTTATGTGCTGAATACAGTGCTTAGGTGCAAGGTTCTCTGCAGGTACAAATCTGTTTCCTAATTAGAACTACTGTCATTTTTTCTTATTAATTTTTATTTATTTATTTTAGTTTTCATTGTAATTTCTATTTTGTTGTTGAATATTTATTTATTGCTTAGAAGGCTTGTGTTTAGGTTTATGAAAAATATGAAAATGTATGTGGCTTTATTTATTGTACATATGTGGGGAATTTCTAAATATTTTTTTTCGATAAGTTATTTGAAACCATTCCCCAATACCAGAGGTTAGAAATCGGAAGGATCGAATCGGAATAATGATATTCGATAAAATTCTAATTTTGTTTTTTTTTTTTCCGAAAGTGAAAGCCAACACTATTAGACACTATTAGTGCAGGACAATCATGTGGTGGGTGGGCCTAGTGGCAATCACATGTAACAAAATTAGATAAGGCCCACAAATGGTAATGGGCTCATCATGTTATTCTTTTTGTTTTTCATATTTTACTATTTAAAATTTTAACTATATATTTAGTTTAGTCCATTTTCATCACAAGTATATTTTACTTTTATTGTCAAAATTGATCTTAAAACCCACTCATTTCTCATTTCCTGCACATGCCAAATTTGTTCAGAGTTCAATTTTATTTGGCTATTGCAAGTTTGTCATACATCATTTATACCGACGTAGAGCGAGTTAAGTTGAAAGTTTACCTAGTGAATTTATATACTTAATAGTTAATACTTGATTCCAGAATCTTTTATATATATATATATATATATATATATATATATATATATATATATATGATGTGGTAAATATCGTTTATGTTTCAATAATATCATATCAATTTTACACGTCATTTTCCTAGTCAAAATTCGAGTGAGCGACGTATGCATAAATCAATAAATATTCCCACAACTTTAATATTTTGAACGATCAAAATGTAACTCATTGGCGAAATTTTGTCACCCGATACCTAATCTAGCTAATTCAAGTGGAATTGAAAAATTAACTCAAAGGGCTACAATTTTCGTAGTCTCAGTATTACTAAAATCAGACTAGAAAAGGATCATAATCATGTTCAACGTCAAAAACGGGAAAACACCGATTCTCTCCCTTACGATCTCATCATCCGCTTAGTCGAAGCCACCCCTTCTCTCATACCCCCTTTCCGAGCACTACTCTCCCAATTGATCGACGCGCACGGTGGCCAAAAGCCACCCTGAGTCATATCGGACTTCATGTTTGGATGGGCAGCTGACGTGGCCCATGAATTCGGTGTTTTCCATCTGATTTTCAGTCCCACCGGCGGGTTTGGGATGGCTAGTTACTGTTCGGCGTGGCTGAATTTACCTCACAGGTTCACTCGCGCCGCGGAGTTTCTGCTCCCCAATTTTCCCGAAGCTGGAACAATTCATGTTACACAATTGACCCCTGCTATGTTGGCTGGAGGAGACAACAACCCGCTCACCATCTCCCAGCACATGAATTATCAGTTATGGCTGAATTCCGACGGTCTTCTTCTCAATACCGTTGAAGAGATTGACAATCTTGGATTAACGCACTTCCGGCGTAAATTAGGGCTTCCAGTTTGGGCAATCGGGACTCTATTCTTATTGGAAGAGGACAGAGCAAGGTTGACAACTATAAATATCTTTCGGCTCACAGAGCACGATCTCAGCTTCACAAATAACGAAACTAGCCAAAGCGCTAGACGAAATTCGCCAGAGTTTCATATGGGTAGTGAGGCCGCCGCTAGGATTCGACATAAAAGCAGAGTTCGTGGCGGAAGAATGGCTGCCGGAGGATTTTTTTTGCAGAACATCCGCCAAGAAAACCGAGGGTTGATTATATCAGCAAATGGGCCCCACAACTGAAGATTCTTGCTCATGAAACCGTGGGTGCGTTCATCAGCCATTGCGAATGGAATTCTTTGCTCGAAGCGACAAAATACGGGGTGCCGGTGATTGGTTGGCCGATGGGAGCCAATCAATTCTACAGCGCAAAGTTCTTGGTCGAAGAGGCCGGAGTTTGCATTGAAGTTGGTAGAGGGACGAAATTCGACGTCCCGAAGGAAGATATTTTGGAGAAGATACAAATGGTGATGGGCGAAAACGGAGATGGAATAAGAAAGAGATGTGTTGAGATCAAGAATATTATTACAAATGCCATTAGAGATGAAAAGAGTTACAGGGGATCCTCTGTTAAAGCTGTGGTAGAATTCTTTACTGCTGCATTATTTAGGAAGGGGAAGATAATTTGAATGCAGTGCTTAATTATGTGCCGATAAACGTAATCAAGAGTGTACAGCCTAGTTAATGACCAGAAATCGAAACACCAAACAGTCTCAAAATTCTCGACTTTGCAGTACAATTCACCAGAAAAAAAACAACAGCAACCAAGGGATTTAAGAAGCTTCCATGGACAAAACAAGGAGTAAAAACCACAGATAAAGCATACGTACATTCATAAGTACAATTCGTCGAATAAAAAAGAGCATCCCAGCAAAGTAAAACTCATTTACATGTAACAGTCATGGATCTACAACAGTACAAAGTTAGGGCCAAACCATTGTGCAAAGAATGATAACAATGCTGATTAAGCTTTGCATCTGAATAATAACAAATTAAAGTTTAACTAGCATTAGAAAGATGTTGAGCTAACTGGTGAAAGCCTTCCAGCTGAGAGCCGAACGCTCGTCTGCCTTCTCGAAAAACTTTTTTTCTTGCCCCTATAAAACTTTTTGCAAAATAAATTATTGAACAAAATGAGTCTTACCAATTCACTAGTCGTGAAAACGAAATGAACCCGAAACCAATTCTTCTTATCTGAAGTATATGCGTCTAACCCCTCTCTTTCAAGACGCTTCACAGCATGTCAAAACCTCGTTAAGGTTCTTCGCTTTGCATCATAGAATTTTGAGGAGATGATGCGGTTCAAAGGGCAAAACAATAATTTCACTCACAAAACGTAGGACCCATAAATACCACGGACCAGCAACCAATAACAGCTTATGAGGCGAAGTACTTCATCAGTTCATCAAAGTTAGCTTCATCAACCGCATTGTCATCAAAGTCAAAGTCATCAGTATCCAACGCACTCGTGCCATCGAACTGAAGATTAAACGGACTGTATCCTGGTAAATCAGGCGACAAACTATTTAGAGGAGATGGAAACTCTTTCACAAACTGTGGGAAACCTCCTTGCGGGATATTGGTTTCTGCTGCAGGCAACACCGGCAAATGGAATCCCGATTCCTCTTGTCTATACCGCATCTCATTTAATCCCGCCTCGGATTGCTGTCCTTGATGACTCGAACCAACAACAACAGCTGTTGTTGTTGGATTATAATATGGATAAGCCAATCCATGATTATACCCGGGATTCTGAGATCCGTGTGGAAGAGTTGAATCTTGAATTCCAGGTTGCCATACGGTATTTTGGGGTCCAAGATGCAATGCAGAATCTTGCGGCGCGTGAATCACATGGGAACCAAAGGTCAATAGGTCGGCGCTTTGAGCCACAGCGGAAGGCAAGCGCTCGTTATCCAGGGGAATATTCCCAATGGGGACAGCATCTGAAGGAATCGAGCAGAAAATGTTCGGATTAGGTTCCACCAAGCCGGGTTGTAACTGAGCATTACTCTCGTGAGGTCTCATAGCTGTTACTGCTTCCATCTCCGGTATGCTCTCATTAATCAAGAACTCAGCAAACTGTATACTGTCATGATTTACATCCATTACCACCATGTCTTCAGTTTCATCAAGTGGATCTTTGTTGAGAGATGGAACTTGCGTGCTCGATTTCTGATGTCTTCTTTTCCTCGGCCGGTCACCTGCTTTTTTTTTCTCTTTGACCCCTTTTGGTGCAACACGATCCTGAGGCTCCAAAGGTACAACAACAACATCTGCAGATTGATTTCTCCGATCATCTTTCGACGAAACAGAACCCAGCCCATTATTAACCCCATCTACATCATAATCACTATCGCTCTCAACAGAAGGTCTCTTCTTACTATTTCCACGACCCTTTGACGGTGCCTCACTAACGCCGGATGAACCATTGTCGCTGCTCGGTTGACGAATTAGGGCTTCCTCCCTGCTCAAAACACCCAACCATATTAAACTTTCTTTAGCAGTCATCTTATCCTGTAAGCACTTAGATTGCCTGATTAGTTTTCTGATCTTTGCAATATCGGGCGACATATGCTTTATAACAGCAGATAAAACCCCAACTTTCCACATCTTCTTCAAATCATGAGGCTTCTTATACGGAGGAATCATACCCTGTGGCAACCCTAGCCTCAACCACCAGTCTTCGTTTCCAGTTGGCCACCAAGGTGGCGGGACCCCCTTATCCAGTGGAAACTTCCGCTGAGGCGGATCACAGTGTTGCATCAAAGAAGATAAAAGGGACCCTAATGTAGCATCTTGTAAGTCTTGAAGAACATTCTGTGAATTGCCATTGTGATTGCCATCTCCCTCTGCTAAAGAAATGCATTCGGCCTCGTATTTTGCAATAGCCGCAGGGCCATTTTTGTCAAACTTCACTTTCTCTTTCCACCAAGCTCTTATATTATCCGATGCACCGCTAACGGGCTTACCCTTCTCGGGGATAATGCCGTACACAAATCCACGGGCCTTGCAAACTTCCATGAGCTTCAACATGTACTTCAAGATACCATCTTGGGCTCGTGCCATTTTCTTGCGGCGGGCTTGGTCGGTTGTGGACTTGGCCTTTTGCTTCTCTGCAGCTTGCTGTATAGCGAGCTTTTGCCTTTCTTTGATTCTCTTGAGCTTTACGCGATCTTTCCACATTCGCTTCTCCAATTCTTCCGCATCGATCTCCTCGTCGCTTACATCTTTATCCTCTATGTTGTCATCACCTCTTATTTCGTCAACTTCGATATCCGAACTGTCGCACAAAGTCAATTAAAATCAGAAGGAAATATACACACACACACACACACACACACACACACACACACAATGCAAATTCAACATAAATGCTTCCGGCTCCTATTCAATTCAATCAAAAAAAAATTCTTCTTCAGCAAAAGCACAAACCAAGCAAAACCTAATAACTAATTTTTTCAGAAATTTGCAGAGGCAATCAGGAAATCGATCACCCCTCCGACCTCCGACCATCAAATCATACCACACCGATATAAATCCATGCCCGGATTAATTGTACAGCCTCGTAAATAGCATAAGTCAATTATTTAAAAACAAAAAAAAAAACAAAATCTTTCTCACAGCACACAAAAAATTATCGAAAAAAGGGGATAGAAAATTCAATAAGGAGAATAATAAAATCTTCAATTTCTTCAGTTTTTGGGCAATCAGAGAGAGAGAGAGTAATCAGACCTGATATCAATTCCTATATCCTCCAGCATAGCCATATCGAATTGATTTCTAAGCCCTCCCGAAAACCCTATCGAGAATTCGGAGATCTTCTGATTTGGGAATAAAACAAAAAGGGTAGAAAAACGAAGACGAAAAATTGATGAAAAAAATTAAAAGTTGGGGAAAATGATTTTCAGAGGTGTAATGCAATATTTGTGGACTGTGTGTGTACGGCCGCGAGAGAAGGGGAGAGTTTTTGTGTGCGCGCGCGTGGAGGAACTCGCCCCCTTCATATACAACTTTATGCGACTCCTTTTAATCTGATTTAGAAAATGCGATTTTGGTTTAGAAAAGTAAAGAACTGTATAGTAAGCACATGAGAGAATATCACACGCCCCCCTTATAAAAGGTCAAACACCGAATCTAGGGGCGCGAGCAATAATAATTACAGATTACTCGAAAAACAAAGAAGCAATAATAATTACAGAAATACCATAAATGGGAAATCACCAAGCAGTAAAATATTATTTAAATTTTTTTTTTTAAAGAAATCTGTATATAAATATATTATTTTATTTCAATAATGAACCAATTATTTTTTAACCATAATCGTATTTATGGTAGATGACGTCAGTAACTAATATTGGTGCACGTTAAAATACAACATTCATATTTATAGATAGACCCTCCGTGTTATTCCGAAAGTGCAAAAAATACTTTATGATAAAAACATTAGCACGTAACACCATATGTTGTGTTTTATTTTGTCGTTCCTTATATCAAATTTAGCTGTTGACTTGTATGGAAAGACGAAATTACACTTATATTTTTAATAATAGTATTTCAATTTTTTTTAAAAATATAAATATAAATTATTAATAAACCAAACAAAAAAGAAAATATTATCTCGCCATCTGCATAAAATTCAGAAAAAAAAAAGAAGATAAAAAATAAATTAATGATATTTTTAATTTAATGGATATTTGGGTCTTCGCATGTAAAAAAAAACATTCTCAGTTGCAAGTAGGCGAGTGTAGTGCATGAATAGTTCGCAGAGACTTTATTAACTTTGACTAAATTTTATAGCAACTTTTCATAATTTTTTAATATAGGGTTTATTTTGACAATTATAAATTACACAAGAATGATAAATACTAAAACTCCATTTGTAGGGTGTAGTTGAATTAAATAGCTATCAATGAGGTCAACCCCAAATGGCTACATTAAAAAACATTAATTGTTTTGGTCAAATTCATAAAAATATACGTGCTTATTTTTTCTTATAACAATTGATTACTCACAAAAACTATTTGATTCGTAATGCTTGATAGAGAATTATCCAGTTAAATTTCTATAAATTACTGTAGTTGATGGAGTTAATATTTTTTATTGATTTAGTGAAACACTGAATTATTGAACTAATTATTTATTACATTTTTACTGATTCCGAATCCAAATAAATTATCGAGGTTCTACCTTAATTAGAATCTGTCATATAAATTAAATCTTAAAAAGAAGAGGTGCAAGATAGTACTAAATTCTAATAATCTAATACGAACTCGAATCTAATAATTATGGCTTAATTCCACTTTGCACCCTTGAAATATACTATTTTGGCACTTTGCACCCTCGAAAAATAATAATAGCACTTTGCACCCTCAAAACACAATAAATCATTCACTATGCACCCTCAGTTGAATAATAAAGGCAATTTTATTTTTCATTGGTGTTTTTCTTTTTGGGGTACAAAATAAAAAAAATTGTTGTTTTCTTGAACCTCAAACCTAATTTCGAGCGGACAAAGTGCGAAAAAATAAAAATTACACCGGATTATTTTAAAAAAACTACATTATCTTACAAAAGAAAAATAAAAAAAATAATCTTTTATCACTAAATTATTCGATTGTGGATCTTTTATGTCACTGTTTGTAAAATATTAGGTGAAAATATTTAGAAGAAAAAAGAATTTTCAGATAACTTGATAACGTAATAGCTGAATGATTTTTTTTCGTAAAGTATTTTATTTTGATAAAACAATATAATTTTTAAATATGTTGATGGAATGTATTTTTATTTTTGAACTTTATAGTTTCAAAATGATTGATGAATAAAAAAAATATTTGACATTTGGCATCCTAAAAAAATATCACTACAAATATTAAATTTATATTTTTTAGCTTTAAAAAATCATTTGGGGTGCATTATGCATGATTTATTGTATTTCGAGGGTGCAAAGTGCTATTAATTTATTTCGAGGGTGCAAAGTGCCAAAATGGTATATTTCAAGGGTGCAAAGTGGAATTAAGCCAATAATTATGCAACATCCTCGTGAAACAAACAATCTCTTTAGTTCATACATAATTCTTAACTAAATATATTTAAGGATTACAATTTCTTATATCAATCTTGAGACATCAGCAATAAATATCAATCTTTCAACCGGGTTTTTTCATTTTATTTTTAATTATTTATATTTAATTTTATAGTAAACATAACATAATTCTTTAATCCTACACACACAACATATCAACACACACATATCACAAGCCGGTTTTTTTTTTCAACTGGGCAGTAAAAGAACGCAGTTTTAACCATTTTATACGTTTTTTTAAGTATAAAAACGACCATTTTGAGAAGAAAAAAACTCAATTTTCAGTTGATTCTGATATTATAGTTCAACCGGGCAAACCAACTAGTAGACTACAAACTATGAATAGACGATGTCACATCAATATAAAGTTAGAAAAGTAACTCCTATATATATATTGGGGATTTAAATTGAATATGATATGGAAATTGAAGTTTGATTGGGAATCCACTAATCTATGGTTTAATCAACACTCACAAAAAGTAGTAATGCTTCTCATAATTATTTTATAAATTTAGTCTACGAGGCTGATAATTAGAGATTAGAACAAACAGAAGTTTTGAAGTACCAAACATTATTGCACTCAAAACCTTAATTATAACTTCATATTTACTAAAATTTAAATAGGCACAAATGTTTTTGGAGTTGGAAAGAAAATCTGATTTGACAAAAATGCCCTCAAACTTTTGAAGTGTCCAGATACAATGGATGTAGTAGATCTTTGAAACTTTGCCTCTTGGCTCTTCGTAGTAACCAATAGAAATGGACTTATCCAAAGCCTTCTCTATTTGTGGTTTGTATTAGGAGGGTTCCTTCGATGCTACACCCGGTGAAAAACACCGGATGGGTCTTCTGCTGCCACGTGTTCTTTTTTTTATTTTTCTAAAACCCCTAAAGGTAAACCCTAGCGGGGAATGTATTATAAAATTAAAAAAGAGACACGGGCAGCAGAAGCCTAATCTCGAACGCCTTTTTT